>MU191250.1:0-14306 GCA_016904865.1 Pissodes strobi | reverse complement strand
TGGGAAAAATTTTTGAGTTGTCGTTTCAGACCATGCAGACCATAATCTCAAAATACTGATCTGAAATTCAAAAATTTTTGCCCATTCAGGATCCGTTTCCACTGTTTTGAAGTTCCTATTCGTTTCTAATGCCTTCAAATTTCACCTCCGTCGGCGTCGTTTCGTGTACAGGCCACCACCATCAACTTAATTTTCCTAAATATGGACCTGAATTTTTTACTTCAGATTTTAAGAGCTTCTGATGTCCCAAAACCAATGACGTATCGCACTTATTCGAAAAATACCTTCAAATTTTAGTTAATTCCTATCATAATTTTATTTTCTATCTCTCTCTAACACATTATGTTCTTATTAAAAGTGCCAATAATATTATTTTTTCGAATAAATGAGATACGTCATTGGTTTTGGGACATCAAAAGCTCTTAAAATCTGAAATAAAAAAATGCAGGTCCGCATTTAAGAAAATTATGTTGACTGTGGTGGCCGGAACAGGGAACGCCGAAGGTGAAATTGGAAGGCACCATGTTGTAGTGCGGAAAAAATTATAAAGCTTTCAAATTTAAACTGTGTCTCGAAAATGAACAGTTTTGTAACATTTGACGAAATATTTTTATGCATTTTTCATAAATTATCCTGTATCATAAAACAGAAATTTGACAACATACTCCACTTTTGTAAAGCTATATTAGCAACTTCATTTTGCGCCAAAGGAGCCCAGGAACCTGCATCGATGTAGAAACTTGCACATTTCTGGAAAAAGATTAACTCTAGCTTTGTTAATGCAATATACTTTTTCCCCTAGTAAAGGTTTAAGAATAAGATTTACTCTAAAAAATCCCAAGTTTACTGCCTAAAAAGTTAGGGCTACATAAAAAGTAATACAAAATTTTTCATCCCAAAAAAACCCCGGACACCCAGTTTTGAGCAAAAATTTTATTACAAAGGTTACTTACAAAATTGAACATAAAATTTCTATTTCAACACCCAGTGTCACCGTAACGAAGCATTTTCCGGCCCTATGGTCATATGAAAAATGTTTCATGTTTTCATACGTAGCATCACCTCCGAAATTATTCAAACGGAATTTCCGGACACCAGGTATAAGGAGTCTTCACTACGTTTATGTCACCCGGGTTACCCCTGTTCACGGACATCCCTTAAAAGTTAAAAGTGTAACAATCAACATAGCGATTATTCCTAACAGAATATTGATAAAATAAATTTGCTTTTTTAGGGAATACAACATTATTACGATTAAATCCTGACGAATTGAAAAATAAGCGCTTGTGCGAAAAGCACTTTAATGAACAAGATTTCAAAACCGAAAAGCAGCATTTCTTAAAAAATTATGTTGTTCCAAAAAAATACTACCATGACAATAACGACGATTCGGATGAACAGGAATTTTTAAAAGTTCAAACACCAACAAACAACTATTCTGAAAAGTAGCTTTATTTACCAAGAAGTAACAGTACGTGGCAATGACGAAATATGTTTTCATGCATTTATACGAGATATAGTTTTTGAGATACCTGTAACGTGCATTCTTAATTTAATCGAAAAATACGAAGTATACGAAAAATTATTTTGTTCTTGTCCATACCTATTTTTTTTATTATACAATGTGCCAGAAACAACTTTGACATATTAGAGGAATACTTTTGCGTAGAAAAATATGAAACACCATCTTTAAAATGACAATTTTTTTTTCTGGAAACACTATAAGGCTATAATTAGGTACCTGTTCCTTCTTTTAATGAAAGTATTTTTTTTTTTATTTAGCATACTATATAATCAATTCATTAATAGAAAGTTTCATATTTATTTAATGCTTGTTTTAAACTTAAATAGATTAAAATAGGTACGAGTAGCATGCGCTTTCATATAAATTTTCGCACAAATTCGATTTACAGTAAAGTACGTAATACATTTTGGATACAAACGCTGAAATATGTCATGATTTATTACACTGCAAAATTTTTTCCCGCTACCAAACAATTTATGGGCAAATTGAGTTTTCTACCTTGTTTTCTTAAAAGCTATCTGCTAGTAGTGTATTATTTAAATAGAAATAAAATTTTCTCTGTAAGTAAGGTCAAATCAACAGATAAGAGATAGTCTACGAAAAACAAAAGTGAAAACCGTTTGGATCTATTCCAAGCCGTATATAATTTATACCCAGTTTAAATTTTGAAAATGGTAATCCAAAACACAACAATAGCATGGAATTTGTAGCAGAATTCATGAACGTACTGTATATTTCAAACGCTAGCGAATAACTTTAAATCAAAAGTGTTATATTTGCAATTGGGTTTTATGTCAGTTGTAGGTGTTTGTCAAGTTTTATTTCAGAATATAAAGCATAGATATTTAAATTGCTTTGTTTAAACATAAAACATGTTCCTTCATTTGTTTTTACATTTTTAATCTAAATAAAATTAAATGATATTTTCCTAAGCTTATAAAGTATCTAGGATTTTTTTTATTTTTAATTTACTCTAGATAAGTGGTACAAAAAAATTGTCAAAACTTCCCTTGCTAAAAATTATTCATACATGATATGTAGATAAAAACCATTTAAATAAAAACCTTATAAAAATCTTTCACAATTTCTTCTTTTTACGCTTACCTATCTCTTTACTTACTTTAATTTCATCAATTATTATTGTTAACATAATTGAAAAAATTCCGATTTTTTAACTTAAGACATACGCCAACGCATGCGTAAAATTAACCCATCTCTTCCCTTCTGTCAAATATTTGTTTACCCTTTAATGTTATATTGCCATTGCACCTTTATCTAGAATGATACAGAATACGAATTAAACAAAGACAATTTAGGTATACATCACTGCAAACACTTTGGAACGCCATTTTATTGATTTTGTTGTATCTAAAAGAATACAAATGCTCTGGGACTTGATCCCGAATTCAGGTTCATTGACGCCCTTGCATTTAAATGGGATACTTATTTTTACGCCTTGCCACAGTCCCCTCTTGATTCTTGGCCTCTAAACAAAATTATTAATGATAAAATTACTGTCGTTCTTCTGGTACCCAATTCTCCTAAGAAGTACAATTATTCTACTGCACGCACCCAAAATCCATTTTTATGGAAACTATTTGTTGACCAGGTTGACCCTCCTTAACTAATAAAAGTATCTACTATAAGTAATATAAGTAATACTGGCAACGTGGCGCATGAATTGGACGAATCGTCCGAGGGTTACCGCCGCGAATTAAAATATTGCGAGCGCATTGATGTCTCCCAGCCGTTTCACGTGCGCCCATAAGGATAGGTCTTCTTATCGTAGTAGAATAAGTAGAATATTCTTTGCTTATACTTAACCCTCTTATAGCCACTCAGCATAGGGAAATGTCATTACTTGTTGACGCCGCGAATAGTGCTGTTTGTGCCCTGCACAGCTCCGGGACCTATCGACAAGTTATGTATGACACTTTACCTAATTGATGTCTGTAACTTAAACTATCAGAAATAACTAGTTTTTCTTCGCATACCGCCGATTTCCCAATAACCTGTGGGACGCTCCTGTCTACTCATTCTAACACACATGTCATAAACAATGCATTCTCACTGAAACTAAACAGTTCTGAAGAATATTCTCTCCTGTTATTAAACATTCAATCAGTGCGGAATAAAACAGCTGAACTTTCAATATTGTTGAGCGATTTAAATAATCCCAATATTGTTTTGCTTACGGAACATTGGTTGAAGTAGAATGAGATTGTCTATCTGCCAAATTATACAGCAATATCCATATGGCAATATCCAGTTTCTGTAGAACGCGAGTGTCACATGGGGGGTAGCTAGTATAAATCTTTAGTCTGTGATTATGTGTATTTTATATTGTGTTCTGAAATATGTTTAACCATGTGGCTTCTCATATTATGTTTTCCTGTATGTACTTCTTATCGCGCTTTAGTATTGAATACCGTATTAGGATTTAAGATATATTTTTTTAATTCTATTTTGTTTTGTTAGCAACAATTTTTTGTTCTAACAAAAAGCGTATTTTGACTTTGACTTTTGGGATCGGTGTGGAGAAACAATATAACTTCAAAATCACCAAGATAGTAAAAATTATAAATATTACAATATTTAAGCCTGTCTCTTTCTGCTGGGTCGGAAAACACTCCTACATAACCGTATAGTTTAACGCTCAGTAGAATAACGATGTAACTCCAATTTTCATCGTTCCTCTATTTCTACACAACAATCTCAATATTTCCGATACTCAAAGGTATTACCAATCAACATTAAGAAAACTGAAAATATCAGAAAATTGCCCGATATAATGAAAGCCATATAAAAATGTATGGCTTTGGAATAATAGCGTGATAGGAGAAATTATGGCATTCGATTAACATGCTACGTCATCAAACAATTTGGGTTAGTTATATAAAACTGTTTTGTTTCGATTTTCTCCATAATGACAATAGTGGGCACAAAAATTATGGGGTATACTAAAAGAGCAATAGAAATAATGAGTTGCTATATTTAAATTTCAAGATGTCCTTTCAATAACAGAACCGGAAATAAAACGACGATCAACAAAATAATTTACTTTTATTTTCAAAATTTTAAAAGAGTTAATCAAAATTTTGAAGTATAAAACCAAAACCATAACAAACAATTTTCATAAATAACGATATAAAACTATATAAAACATATTAAAATGTATCAAAACGGAATGTATGTTTGTACCCTGTCAATAAATATTACATATTGGATTTGTACCACTTATATGAGCCAGTGTAATTGAAGTTATTTTCCTTGAGCAACTGATCTACCTCCATAGGTGCTCTGCTTCCAAAAATGTAAGGTCTAGGCCTTATTTTTTCGTTTTCGATTTGATGCAATAAAGGTGTAAATATTCTCCAAGCTTCGGCGAGTTCGTCAGACCGTACAAAATGCATTTGAGAACCACAAAACACGTCGAGGATCAATCTTTCATAAGCGTCTGGCAACTTTACATTCTGTAAAAAAAATTTACACCTATATACAGCTACAAAAGTGGTTTTGAGAAAAAAACTGAAAGCCGTTGTGTCACTGTGCACTAAAACAATATAATAAACTTAGGTAAATAATATTGTTATTGTAGAATAGTAAAATAACAAAAATAAAATAAAATAACGTTTTATGTTTTATAAACTCATTACAGCTCATAGAACTAAAAAAATCACGCAGTTTATTCTAAATTAAACAATAAATGAAATAAAAAGCTACCACAGAATTGAGATAAACGAAGTAAGGATAATCGATAGTCCAGGAGATTAGGTGTTTCTACCCGGCACATTTCAACGAGAAATAAATCGGAATGTATAGGTGACACTAGGGCTGTAAATAGCGCATTAACTTTGCGCCGTTGGAAACTGAAAAATATTGAATCGGAAAATGGCGAGTTTTCTTTTGTACGAGCATATTTTTGAAAAAGTGTGATGTGGGGTTGTCTAAGCGCCAAAAAGTCGCGAGGTTAAAAAAATGCTGAGAGAGTTCGATAGGGAATTTCTAGGAGAAAATCCCTCTAAATACTTCTCTGTTTCGAATATGCCGGGATAATGAATCTTTTTCAGGGAAAATGTAAAAATATCGATTTCTAGGTAACAAAAATGAAGGTTTTTATTTATTTTTTTCTCGAAAAGCATTTTTTTAGAAAAGCCGACTAATTGACGAGAACCTACGCCAAAAACTGCATTAGAAGACACTTTGGAAATGATGATGCCTTTTTATACAGGATGAGATGGTTGAATTTCAACTTTTCGTCATTTCGAGTTTTGACACGACACGTCACCACATATTTTATTACTGGAAAACCGAATAATCTGGAGCAATGAAGCTTTGAAGGAGAAGGGAGAGTATGAGCAGGACCAGAACATACAAAAATCGCATCAATCCGGTTCAAAATGCTAAACTTCTGTTTTTTATTTTCCCGCAAAATCTACTTTAAACGTACGTACCATACAACTACTTTCAAGAAATCAATCCCATATTCGTAAACCACGTGATCTCTGCTATAAAAGTGTTCTGTAACAACTTTTCTTACGAGATTGGGAAATACCAGAAAATCGAGGTTAAAATAAAACACGCAGAAAATCGCAAAAAGTTTCCAATGTTTTCAATATTTCGGCAAATTTGTGAGCTTTGTTTTTGACGCATTGCGAGAAATTTGAAGGCATACGTCTTCCAATACTTTGACATGACATTTAGCTTAAAATAAGTACATTTATAAATCCAATTGTCAGAAAACGCTTTGAAGCCGGAAAGCGTGGAAATTTTCTGGTGGATTTGATAGAATATTTTGCGGTAAAACTTTTAGCATATCGATGCATAGAGTTTTTTTTTGGTAAGGTAGTAAATTTATTGGTTTGCAATCTTATTTAAAACGATTTAAAATGGAAAAATGAGCCAGGATCGGAGAATTTGGATATTTCTCAAGCGACAAGCAACAGTTTCTGCTGAATTTTAGAAGATTTCGAAGTAAAATTTTACTTTAAACATCGAAGTTGTTCAAATATTTCAGACAAGCAATACTTGAATTTGAGAATATTAATCTCGCATGGTTTATGTTTTTACTACTGTCGTGTGGCATTAAGCACACACAGTTTTTTTTTGTGAACCTCTACTACTCCATGATATATCCTCGAAATATAATATAGATTAAACCCATCAAACTGGTCCCAGGTGGCAATGAAAACTGGTAACTTTATCCCTAAATTACTGTAAACAGGGTCAACAGATGGACTCTGAAGTTATAATAATCCGTGAGGTCAATACACCCTTTTTCATTTTTATGCAACAAAGAAAATTTCTTTGCAAATAACGCTAAAACAAACAGATTCGTTTTTATTTTACCATATGTTAAAAATATTCTTAACTAAGTGTCTCAAAAAATCAAAGCAAAGTGTCAACTTTGTTTTTTTTTAGAACGCCCCATTTTTAAATATACATACTTATGCAATAAACCAATAGGGTTTTGTTACAAACAATGGCTGATCTTCGTGATGTAGTCTGGAATCTCGACAATAAGTTTTCTATATATGAAACACTTTAATTTTTGAAGGAGTTTTTTTAAGTAATTGGTCATGTAATATTAAATCTTGTAAACTCTTCTCTTAGCTCGGGTCGGATTCCTGATCAACTTAAATCAAGTTTAATAATTCCAATTCAAAAAATAAATAACACAAACAAAGATGGTGAAGTTGGGCCAATAAATACACTTCCACCAATAAACTTCTGGAAAAAATTTGTATTAACAGTTGTTAAATCATTATATTAGTAATTCTATTTTAATAAATAATCAGTCTGCCTTTCGTGAAAAACATTCATGTGAATCTCATAGCAGTTAACGTTAAATAAAATTAAGACTGATATTGATGCTTATAAATATGTTGTAGGTGTATTTCTCGATCTCAAACGTGCTTTTGTGACAATCGAGAAATATGGTTTGTTACACAAATTGCAAACTTATGGAATTACGGGTGGAGTGTTGAGTTGGTTTAGGGATTATCATCGGGGAAGAAAGCAAAGGGTACAATTTAATCATTCATTATCGGGGGAGGCCGATAGTGAGATAGGGGTTCCGCAGGGATCTATTTTGGGACCGCTTCTCTTTGTCCTTTATCTCAATGATGTTGAGCTTTTTGTTAAATGTGAATTCATAAATCTGTTTGCGGATGATACTTTCTTCGCATGCAGCGATACTAACCTTGATAGAGCTGTTCAGAAAATGAATTTAGTTTTGGCTGAGACCTCAAAGTATTTATCAGCTAACAGATTGAAATTGAATGTTAGTAAGACCAAGGGCATGATTTTTACAACAAAACATCTGTTTAAAACGTCTGTCCAATCAGCAAATATTAACTTACAGGTTGACGAGGTGGTTGAGATTGTGCCATGTGTTAAGTATTTGGGCTGTCAGCTTGATTTTTGCTTGAGTTTTGGGGAACACTTCGAGTACATTCAAGAAAAGATCGCAAAAAGACTTTATTTCTTTAGTAGAATTTCAAGTAATATTACTATCCAGACAAGAATTTGTGTCTATAATGCTATTATTCAGCCTCACTTTGACTTTTGTGCTTCAATCTTATATATGTTCAATATGAATCAAATGCAAGGGCTTCAAAAGCCTCAAAACCGTGGTATGAGAGTAATCCTGCATTTCTTCGATATGCTTGAAATTTTGAATTGGTTTCCAGTCCAAAAACGAATTTACTTTTTAACTATGGTCTTTATATATAAAATTATTAATCACCTGGCACCTGAGTATTTTGATGATTTGATCAATTTTAATAGAAATGTACATAGGTGCGGAACAAGATACACTGACATAGCTAGAACTAATCATAAGAGCTCTATGAATTCCTTATTTTTTTAGGGGCTTTCAGGATTACAATCATCTGCCACCTAAAGTGAAACCATTGAATTCTCTCTGTACTTTCAAGCATAATCTGAAAATGTATATGTATGTATAGAATTTCATTTGGGTTATATAAGTCATTTTTGATTGGTTGATTGATTGATTGGTTATAAAAAATTTAGACTTTATAAGAATCTATAATAGTACGAAGTGTTAGGAAACTGAAACTGTCTACCTACCTATATTCTTTGTTGTGAATTGATGTATTGTATATTAGGGTAAAACCAATTTTTCAATAAAGATATTTCATTGCAATGTGAAAAGGCAGGGTTTTATGTTAATTAACTTACTGCATATCTATGTCCATAAGTAAGATCAAGTTCAGTTTCTGCCATGTCAAAAGCCATACCAGGAGTTTTGACCATAAGTTTAACATATAAAGCTTCCCCTGGTTGGACTCTTATCACTAGCTCATTCCTCTTTGCTCTTCCATCAAAAATGTCCCCTGGTACGTCTTCGAATTGAATTCTTACTTCTGCTTTTCTTTCATTAAGTGCTAAAAATATAAATAAGCTGCAACTATATGAAATAAAAATAAGTACTTCAATATTTTTCACATTAGTTTCTGGAAGAAGAGTTCAAGGTATAGCGACTCCTATCCTATTAGTTACTTCTTTTAAAGAAATCCACAGATGTGGCCATTTGTTATAACAAATGTTTATTCTGCTCACCTTTTCCACATTTGAGAATAAATGGTACACCATCCCACCTTTCATTGTTGATTCTAAGCACTGCAGCGGCATAAGTAGGAGTTATGGAGTCATCGGGTACTGTAGGATCATCTAGGTATCCAGTTTTGGCTTCACCTTCGCCATTTGGATCTGCGACGTACTGTCCCAAGACTACATCTTTTACACCTAAAGGCGGTATACTTTTCAGCACTTTTACCTTCAAAAGAGAAGTGACATTTATGATTTATACATTAATGTTCCCAGTATATATCCTGGACTTCAAAATAACATTTTGGATAAAAAGTTTGTAGCCGGATAATAAACCATTGTGTAGACAGACATCTGTAAAGCAACAAACCCTGAGTGATATGTATTAATTAGAATGAAGCATATAACTTGCAAACCAATATTAAACAAGTAATTCTAGTAATTTAATCACCTATATTGGACCTATATATGGAACACTTTGAAACCCTTCAACTGCGAGCTCTTTTTAAATCACACTAAAAGCAATTGGAAACAAGCTTTAAAAAAACCCTTAAAAAGAAAACCTTTAGAAGAAATTATTGAACGTTGCCAAGTACGCTTCTCATTACAATGAATTTAAAGTACATACATAAAATTTCTTTCAATTATAGCAATTGAATTCCAAAGAAAAAAGTAGAGGAGCTGGTACAAATATGGGTTAGCAAAGTATTTTAACTCTAAACTCTAAGGCGTTGACATCGTTTAGGCGTTGCAATGTTGCATATTCTGATTGATATTGCACTGAAAGTGTGACAGGCGTCGGGCTATCACTATTACCTGCATACAAAGTGACCAGATTTCCGAAAACTGAATGTGAGACAAAGGCATAATTGAAAGAATTATATGAATATTAGAAAAGCGCCCCAGGCATTTCTGTTGGCCATTTTATCAATTCTGTAATTTTACACAACTTCTAATCGAAAATTGTCCGTCACTTAGCATAATACCTGCAAAGTATATTTTCATCTCTTTTTTATATAGTATATATCAGTTATTTTCGGGGTCTCATATCAAAAAGATTTCTGTACTAAGAAGTCTCCTACGAGTAGAAAAGTTTTACTCAAAAAATTGGTCATGTTGAAAATTAACTTAAGAGCAAATTAATTGGTTGAAATTTGTAAATTTCTTGTAAAAATGTCCATCCAGAACCTAAAAACAAACTATACTCAAAGATTATAAGCTCAGTGCTTTTCAAAACAACTGTTTTTCAAAACAACTGTTCCATTCAAAAACATTCAAAACTGCCCAGAACAAAAATGTTACCTTTTCATTTCTAATATCATCAGGATGAACAGTAGCTGGTTTTTCCATTGCTACTAAAGTCAATATTTGTAATAAATGATTCTGCATGATGTCTCTAATGATTCCAAATTCATCAAAATATCCACCTCTTCCCTGGGTTCCAAATGGTTCTTTGAAAGTAATCTGTATCGAGGCTATATTGTCTCGGTTCCAAGTTGGGCCAAAAATTCGGTTTCCAAACCTAAGGGTCATGAGGTTTTGCACCATTTCTTTTCCCAAGTAATGATCAATACGGTAGATTTGGTGTTCGTCAAATAAGGAAGCTAAGTGATCTGATAATTTTTGGGAGCTGGCTAAGTCTCGACCAAAAGGCTTTTCTATTATAATTCTTGTCCAACCTCTAAAACATGTCAATATTTTAATTGGTGCATTAGAGCAAACAATAATTGTTGACCATTTACATATAAACAGACACTAGAACATTGCTAAACTATAAAGCTCCTGATAAATTTAAATGGTATGTAATTCCATTTCTGTGATTATATCATAATCACATAAGTAGAATTGCATTTAAACGCAGCTTAAATATGTTGGTGAGAAGCAAAACCAGCTATTTTCACTAACAGAAGACGTTCAAATTAATATATACCCAGTGCCACAATTAGATATATCCTGATTACCTCATGCAGTAAGGCAGGCTGCAAGTCAAGCAACCAGCATGACGGCTCAAAAAGCAAGTGCATTAATATGAACCAGTCCCTTTAAGCTATTCAAAGAGTACGCACGATTTATTTGCTATTTACTATTGCCTTTATTTTGTAAAAGAACAGGCAAAAGTAATGAGTACTCCTTTTATAGAGATTCTGTTACTGACCCTCCAAGATTGCTTGTAGAGTACAAGATTCTTATACAGGGTGCGTATTTAGTCTGGAAACGGTCCAATATCTCAGATAGTTTTGATTCGACTTGTATGAAATTTAGTATACCAGGGTAAATCAACATTCTGAATTTGTTGGTAATATTTTCGACAATGCAGTGTTGCCGCTTTTACTAAAAAGTAGAAGCAACTGTCAAATTTTAAATGGAACACCCTGTATATTACTGCATATTTGGATTTTGCGCAGGGTTCTAGACATATTTCATAAATAATGCCCTATACCTATCTCCAATTGTTTTTTTAAATATTATGCGGGTACCAAATTATGTCTTGAACGAGTGTGGTGGTCATGGACATCTTCATGAGCTCGAAACTGACCCTCATACTGCATAACATACAATGGGCACTCCAACACGTATAAACAAGGCACAGTCAGCAAACCAAGACCCACATACACACTCCTGCAGTCATCTCTGTAACCCAAACCAGACATCACTCTCACTGCCCTTCTTTGCAGACTAAACACCCTGTGGACCTCGGCCGAGTGTCCCCATGCAAGAATCGCATATGAGAGATGAGTATAAAAAACAGCAAAATATGCAGTTCGTAATATATCAGTTCAGACACACTTATATAGGTTTCGGAGCACATAAAGCCCCCTGCTGTTTCCTCGCAAGAGCATTGATATGTTTACCCCATTGCAGCTTTGGATCTAAACCCACTCCCAGAAAGCATACCTCTGAAGCATTCTCTACACCTGATAAGTCTCTCATAGAGAATATTACCCGGCTTGTCTTGTCGGCATTCAGAAGCAGCCTGTTTGAGCAGAACCAGTTCTCAGCCATCTTCTGTGCCGCCATCGACCCTCTCAATGAATCCTCATAAGTATCTGCAGCATGAGTAACCGTTTTGTCATCAGCAAAGAGTGTGATTTTTGCGAGAGTCTCCCCTTTAGGAAGATCATTTATATATATTAAAAAGAAAATGTGGCACAGGACCGAGCCCTGCGGTACTCCAATATTAATTACACTCTTCACTGGCGCCACACCAGCAACCCCTACCACTTGACACCTGCACCGAAGGTAAGACTGAACAAGTTTGATACTATTCGGACTAAAGTTATAATAGCTGAGTTTTTAAAGGATACTATGGTCGACAGAGTCAAAGGCCTTGCTGAGATCACATAGCTGAACTGAGTTGTACTGCATGTTATGAAATGCCTCTATTATATCCGAAACAAGATTGACCATTTGTTTGAAAGGAATTTATAATTTTAATGGCCATGCACTTTTCTAGAATTTTAGAGATTATAGGCAGAAGTGATATCGGCCTATAATTTTCAGGCAATGAGGGGTCGCCCTTCTTGAAAATTGGTACCACACTAGCCACTTTGAGAACTTCTCGAAAAATGTTCTATCGAAAACAAAAATTGATTAGGCGAGTTAAGGGAATGATAATACAGTTTTTGATTGTTTTGATTAATTTTACATTTAAGCCATAAATGTCACGGCTCTGCTTATTTTTTAGGTTATCAATTAGATCCCTGACTTCGTTAAAGGTTACCTCAGAGAAACAGAGAGAAGTTGGTGTTGATGTGCTTCCGCCAAGACAGTCCATGGGATTACGGTCAATGAACCTTCTCTAGAAGAACGACTAACCTGTGGCAAGTTTTAAGTTCTTGGTGATGTGATTGAGTATTGAGCAAACACATCTCGTCGCATTTCGGCTGTTCTATCATGGGCGTTTTCTAGTGAGAAATGTGACTGTATTATCGAAAAACTATTCGGTACTTGTTTCAGTAATTTACCTTTCAGTGATAAATTAGTAAATTATAAAAAAATTTAAAAGTTAAATTCTATGTTTTTGGTCTCAGCTTTTGTTATTCAATAGTGAATAAGCACACAAAATGTTTTGTTGCCATTATAATATGTATGATGTATGTCTTAGTTTTTGCTGATTCATTTTTATATCCCATGACATAAAAAAAGGTAATAGTTAATAACATATTAACAAATTTTGGAAGTTTAGATGCGGTCTCAGACAATTTTTCGTCACGCGCGTCTAAGGATCGCGGTCAACACCGACGCCTACCTATTATTTGAAAATTCCCGCCTTATTTGAAATAAAATAGGGTAGAATAATAATTATTGTTGATTTTCGCGTTTAGTGGAATACGAATTCGGAATCTTGTGTGTATTTTTGTTGAAATTATTTAGATTTTGCTTGGGTTAGTCTGGATTAGTTAGAGTTATAATAATAATTCATATTCTACGTTGGGGTTTGGAACCTTCGGCAACATGCACTAAAACAGAGTTTTATCCACAATACCGAAACAGAATATTTGCACTCGACGCGCGTTTCGCTAACCATGTTAGCATCATCAGGAGATGCTTAAAACTAAAATTAAAATCTACCTATCTCCCTTTTATACTATCGTTTGCTTAATCAAGCGGAACTAAAAAGAAACCAATCCTGGGATCCCGCTAGTCACGCTTGATCAACCAATACAATGGACTGTACGGAATATGCCCTCTATCCCTATTTAAACTATTCTTACATTTAATAATTTCCGTACTTTCATATGCGTCTAATAATCTCCTGTCAGTTATATTATGAATTAATTTTAAATTTTTAATTGTTATTCTATGATTATTATCAAAAGCATGCTCGGCAACACTTGATTTATCTGTTCTACCATACTTTAAATGAGCTATATGTTCTTTGAATCTCGTCTGTATAGATCTTCTAGTTTGACCAACATATTTTTGGTTACAATTCATACATCCAATTTCATATATTCCACTTCTTTCTAATATTTCAATTTTGTCCTTTGGACCACCTAATAATTTCTTAATGTTAAACTGAGTCTGGTATACTAATTTTAAACCTACTTCCTTAAAAACTTTTTGGAGTCCTCTAGTATACTGAGGATTATACGGTATCGAAACGTATTTTGTATTTTCATCCTGATTAACGAAAGAAGTGGAATCACGAATGGTCTTTCTAAACAAATGCCTATTAATTAGTTTATTTATTAAGTTAGTATTAAAA
>JAEQML010054948.1:0-37062 GCA_016904865.1 Pissodes strobi | reverse complement strand
TTTTTTTTTTATTAAGAGAATTCAATTCCCAAAAATGGGTTCCCGCGTAGTGGGCGGTCTTAACACCGCCGGCCTCACGGCAGACAAGGCCTTGGCCGGGGTTCCCCGACTATTGGACGATCTTCAACGACTTTCTGAAGACACAGATTCGGCAGACATCGTTTTCCTTCTTGGTAGGGACGAAGAAAGGGTGTACGCGCATAGGGTGATTTTGATGGCACGGTGAGTATAAATAAAATTATAAATTTATAATACTTCGAATGGTAACGCTTAAGACTCTGACTTTGAAAATGTATTTCGTCTTTTTAGCAGTCTATGATAACAAAAACATCAAAGAACCCAAGAAATATCAAGTCTATTTTTATATTTTTGCAATTGCCAGTGAAGTCAAGTAGAGCTGCATACACCCCAACATCAGCCTTACGCTTAATTTCGGTTCAAAATTTGTCCGCGTTTGCCGTTTAAACTTTCATTACTACTTACTACACCCAAATAAGTAATCAAAAACTAGGGCCACTAAACACACCTTTGCCTCTGCGAAGCGTAGCGCGTGCTACTCTAAGTCACTAGTGATGTGCATAAATCATCTACCGGATACAAAAGGTCAGATACTTTACTCAGTAAAAAATATGGGTTGCTCCTTTCACAACAAAATAGATACCATAGATACCAGTTTAACAGGACGTTGCCCGGACCACGTCTCAAGGCTTCAGAGTTGCGCGCGCATCACATTGTTGACAAACACATGGGTTGTTTAATGTTTACATTATTTGTATTTTTACATTTTCACTTCATGCACTGCCCTCTGCTCGCTCCGGCGCGCAACTAGACAAAACTAACCCAAACGCACCCAAATTTAAAAAAAGAAACAAGCATAACCTTAAAAAATATAAAAAAAACATCAATGGGAATTGAACCCGGGCCGCCGTATCACAAGCCCAGGCCTGCTGACAGCAATCCACTTATTAGACATTCTAAAATAGTAAACAAACGCTCTAAGTCCCGTAATTGTTTCGGCCAATAGTAAGTGGAATGCATCTTGTGAACTATCCGCTCCTATTCGCTGGACCATAAAGATATGGTGTTTGTCAACAATGTGATGCGCGCGCAACTCTAAAGCCCTGTGATGTGGTTCGGGCAACTTCTTGTTACCTGTTTATACAGTGACTCTGTCAAAGACACCGTACCTGTTTATATTCGATAGTGCCATCTAGCGGGTGGCTATAGCAATAAAATACAAACGTCCATTTTTATTCAGAACAATTTTTTTACGTAAACAGTTTGGAACCCTATTCTTGAATTCGAGGTTGTAATACTGAGTATTATGGAACAAAGCTAGTAAATATAAAAATAACTTATCTTTGCAATGGATATTCGTGGATTTCGGCGGCCAAGCTGAGAATTGCCAAAGCATCAAGCACCTGTCAATGTCAAATGTCAAAAGAATAACTTTATTTTTTAATGTGTTTATGACGTTTATGTTCGTAGGTAATTGTGTGTGATCATATTTTGACTTTTTAATTTATTCTGAATATTGAAAAAACTTCGCCGATGCAAAAAAAGAAGAAAAATACTATTTGGCTTCATTTCAGTTTATGAATTAACAATTAAATCAAAATGCAACATATGTGGCGATACGTGTTCGTATAAAGTTTTAAATTGTTATTTTTTTCATATATTTTTTTAAGGTTTAATGTTAGAAAATAAATGTTTTATTGATATATATGGTGTCCCGACATTAGTGTCAAAGATTTTAACAGTGCATACAAAGACTGCATATTTCTTCCTAATAGAGTCACACTTGAGATATGGCATAAGCTTTTGGGGTTGCTGCTCCCAGCATTTATTTAGCATAATATTTGTTCTGCAAAAAAGGGCCAGAATTAGGGATTCTAGTAGACCCCTATTTCTATCACATAAGATCTTGACCTTGTCCTGTTTGTTTTTGCTGGAGACATCTTGCTTAATTTATAAGAAGTTTAAGAATGAAATTGATTCAACCCCAGTGCGTTCCCCTCGCCAAGCATTTAAAATTGATTTACCTATACCTCATTCCAGTCAAACTAAAAATTCAATATTCTACAACGGTAAAAAAAATTTTAATCGTCTTCCGCTAAAAATTAGAAAAATTCTAAATCTGAAAATATTTCGAAAAGAAGTAAAGGCTCTCCTAGTTTCTAAGGCTTATTATACCATAGAAGAATTTTTCCGCGATACTTTCTAGTGAACCTGCATTGATATAATATGTTCCTTATTTCAGCGTTCCTCGTTTTAATGTGATTTTAATACCTGACGAACATGTTGAATTTTTAGAAAACTATAGACTAATTAAGTTTGCTTTGTTTATATTATTTAGGATTGCAATATTATGGAGTATACCAATATACCTAACGATTAGGGTACCATAATGGTTGAGAAGCTGGTCTACGGCTGATATTTGTATTGTCTAATATGATTTTAATATCTCTCGTGACATTGTATTCCTGTTCCTGAACCATGAAATCTGAGTTTATCTGCTAATAGCGAAAACCATAATAACTAAATCAATCGGCCGGAAATAAATGAATTAATAAAATTAATGAACGCTACTTTAAAGCTCGGCCAACAATGCTAGATTTATACTAAAATAATTCGAACGATTATATCAATCGCCCGAAAAAACTTAAAATGTAGTGTATATATTCATCAGTTCTGTCACACTCATGTTATTCTTATTCCTTTTTTTATTATTTTGGTTTGGGGCGCACCAAACACCAAACACATTTTAAAAAATCTCTTGTCTTTGTAAATAGAAATGTGATGATTCTTTATACAATAAAGCTTTCTTTGACTTTGACATTCTACATATAAAATAGACTCTAGTTTCCTTAATAAACATATGTCGAAAAATGTACCCTAACAGAGTTACAGCCCTTAACAGGTTTCCTCCTGAAGATGGTTTTTAGTGCATATTTCAGAAACGGTTACAGTTATGCCTTTGAGATTTTGGTATTGGGGTAATTTTAGCATGCGTATTATGTTTCTCAAAATAGAAAATTCAAATTTTAATCAGAGGCGTGACATTTGGGGTGGTACGCAACTAAACTGTCAAAACTTTTAAAGTTTTTTTTTTCTTTTAAAATCTGAAAATCTGGATTTTTCCACGTAAAAAAGGTACTCTTGATTTGTATCGCTAAGATGCACCATTTATGAGAAAACAGGCTTTGAAAATCTTTTGTTGCGTTACTTGCATGATGATAAAATCCGATTGCATTCGCTATGTGCGTTACACGACGCGACATCTGGTGGTACAAAATGTGGCGAATTTCTTAGATACGCAACACGTCAAGTACATCGGAAACGATTGAAAATTCAAGAAAAATTGTTGATTTTAGTGTAATATAATTAGTTCTGCCGATAATACGTTGCCATATGAGAATATTTATCGATTCGACTGAAAAAAGGCAAGTTCGATATTGAATTTTGTGTGTATTCAGCATAATACTAAAACTTTGTAGGTTATAAAAGCGTAAATATGAGAATATCATAATAATAATAATAGCATTGTAAAATAATTGATAGATCAAAAATTCGATTCATGAAGTTTTACTGAAATTATTTTAGAATGAATGAAGACGATTTAGAATAATTTATTTTTTCAATCTGGAAATTGATAGACAAACTAAAATTAAGTTGTTAAATATATTTTTCGGGATTATTAGAGCTGTCCATTGCGTTAATCATAAGAACCGGCTTCGAAAATATATCACACAGGTTATGATACTTACCCTTGTTGGTTCTGGTGTCATATGAGCACCGTCGATTTTGAAGCATTTTTGGGGTTCTATGGAAAGATTACATCAAAAGGGACACATTAACGCAAAAAAAAATTGCGGATGAAGCACATTTTCTCAAAATAAATTGAAAATAAAAATTAAAATTTAACATACATTTTTCCCTAATAAACACAATAATTCCAGTACGCTTTGTCCTAATGTATGATCGCAGAAGGTGAATAATAACATAATATAAAGCTTCTTTTCATACAAATTGCAAATAAAACTTTTTTTTGCACTTTAAAACCATAATATAATATTTATGAGATAAACGTCAATATGACTATTTCTTAAAACATTATTATATAAAAATTGGCTTAGCCCGGCTCTGCTGACTGTTGTACGGGTAGATGTTACCAAGTGTAAGTTCTATTTGGTTCCAAAATATAACAGCCTCGTGTTGAATATGTTTCAAAAGTACTGTGGGACGAAAATTTCTTATAAATAATGATTCTTAATGGCTTTGTTTAATAAAATAACAATAGAGATACAAATTTAAAAGATCATTTGGATTAGTTTAAGAGAGTATCACGCGTAGTGCGTTTGTTTTGTTACTTTGAATTAATTTTGATTTTGTGATGGGCGGGGGTGGGCAAGCGCGTAGCGCGCTCGCTTCAATGCGGTTCTTTGGCTAATCAAAGTTACTTAGTTTCGATTATTTTTGCTTAATCTGGAATACGTTAATTAAGGTTAGTTTTGTTTAGGTTAGGTTAGTATGGGTTAGTTTTGGTTAGTCTGTGTTGGTTTTGGTTAGCTTGGGTTAGTTTATGATAACGAAGAGAAAAGGTCGCGTAGCGCGCTCTTCTTTTTATTTTGGTTAATTAGGGTTAGACTGGGTTAGTACGGGTTAGTTTTAGTTAGTCTGGGTTAGCTTGCGCTTGCAGACAAGATGATAAAAAATATCATGTGAAATGAAACTCGAGGATATATGGAGAAACCTAATGTACGTCAAGGAAGAGGCCCGAGATGCCGAATGGGTTGCATTGCACCACCTAGAGGAAATAAGTCTACAAACACTTAGAAAAATGGCCGAGGTTGTGTTCCAGGACACAGAAACGCAAGTAGTTATATACACAACCAGGAGACGCGCGGAAGAAAGCCAGAAAAGACCTCAATCTGACCAACAAAATACAGGGGAAAAAAATGATAAAAGAGAGAACAGACTGGGGGATTGTTATAGACCCAAAAGAAATGGACTTTAAGGAGGCTGTGGGGAAAATAAAGAGGAAAGTAAGAGACAATCCCGCGAGCGGGTCAATCAAAACAATCAGAGCAACGAAGGAAGGTAAAGTACTGATCCTAATGGAGAAAGATGAAGGAGCACTAACTGAAATAAAGGGGGAAATTAAGTCGGTCATGGGTCCAGCACATATTAGGACTACAGGCGTCTTCAACAACAAGACTGCTATCCACATTAGAGGAATGGACGTGACGACGACCCCTGAAGACATTAGGGAAGCTGTCCAGGAATATTTGGGCCATGCAGAACCAGTACCAGTAAAGATAGGAGAAATAAGACCAAACGCTAACAACACAACAGCGGTAACAATAATGTTAGATGAGGAAAACGCAAATAAATTTACAAAGAACAATATGGTCAGGGTTGGCATCGTAAATTGCGGCATCGAGCGCCACTTAAACGTAGCAAGATGCTACAAATGTTGGCGATATGACCATAAGAGCACGGAATGCCGAAACGAGCCAATGGGAGACAAGTGTTATAAATGCGGAGAAGAAGGTCATAATTTGAGAGACTGCAAGGGCGATGCATACTGTCCAGTATGCATTGAAAATCATAGACTAGGATCTGGAAAATGCAAAGCGTTTAGAAGAGCTTTGTCCACAGCGAGAAAAACAGCTAGATATGCTCCCACTGACCGCGATGGAGAATATTGGTTACATTGAGAACGGGGGGTCCCTCAGGTTTATCCAGGTGAACTTGAATAGATGTCGTGCAGCTCATAATCTTCTGTTGGCCACAGCCTACGACCATAAAGCAGATATATTAATTATAGCGGAACCAAATATTAATGAATCACAGAAGCCGGGATGGTTCGCGGATGACAATAGGGGTGCGGCCATAAAGATTTGCAATAAACAAGTCAAATATCAAGACTACGGGAAGAGGCAAGAATTCGTCTGGATGGAACTGAGGAACTTCGCGGTCTTTAGCTGTTACATGTCACCCAACAAAACGATAGAGGAATTTAAGGTATCCCTCGACACACTGGGAACGGTCCTGGACAGCCTCGGAAAGGAAGCGGTGATTATGGGCGACTTTAACGCTAGTGCACCCGAGTGGGGGATGGAACAGACAAACCAAAGAGGTCGTGTCTTACTGGAGTGGATGGCCACGAGAGATCTAATGATAAGCAATAGAGGAAACACGCCAACGTTCCAAAACGAAAAGGGTTCATCGATAGTAGATCTCACACTATTCGGTGGCGACATTGGCGGGAAGGTTCGAAACTGGAGGGTGTTAGATAAAGAATCACTGAGCGACCACCGGTACATAATATTTGACCTCACGGAGCAGAAAATGGAAAATAACGGAGATAAAGTGTTAGGTTGGAACACAGAAAAGATCAATAAAGACAAGCTTAAAATAGCAGCTGACAAAACATCAAATCAAGGACCGGAAACAGCCGAGCAACTATTAGAACAACTGAAACAGATCTGTGATGCCTCAATGCCACTTAAAAAAATATCTTACCGCAAGAGACCGGTATACTGGTGGACACAAGAGATCTCGGAGCTCAGACAAGCTTACCTGCACTCCAGACGTACTACCACAAGGAATAATAAGAGGGAACATACCAGAAGCGAACAAGATAAACAGAGGTATAACAAAGACAACAAAGCTCTACGGGACGCCATTAAAATATCAAAGAAGGAATGCTGGAATAAACTCTGTAAGGAAATCGACGATAATATATGGGGCGAAGGATACAGAATCGCCACGGGGCGCTTGAGGCTTGTAGCGCGCCGCTCCCTTACCATTGAACAGACAATAACAACTGCGAATAAGCTATTTCCCCGCAGACCGCGGGTGGACTGGGAGGAGTTGAATGTCGCACGACACGAAATCCCTGAAGTTAATATCGAAGAGATCAAGAAAGCCGCTCAAAAATTAAAGATAAAAAAAGCACCTGGCCCACACCACATACCAGTGGAAATAATCAAATACATGGTGGAATACAACCCTCGATTCTTCCTGGGCCTATTCAATAATCTGATGACGTCTGCGGAATTCCCGATAAGCTGGAAAAATGCCAAACTGGTATTGATCGAAAAACCCAGGAGGGAACGGGAGGAAGAAACTAAATACAGACCGCTCTGCTTGCTGAACACTGCGAGCAAACTCTTTGAACACGTTGTACTGGAAAGACTCAAGGATGACTTGAGACTTACCGAAACGCTGTCATCTAGGCAGTACGGATTCCTGAGTGGGAGATCGACCGTCCAGGCGGTGAAGGAAGCAATGAAACCAGTAAGGAGAGCTATTTATAAAAGAAGTCACAGACATAGGGATATAGGCATATTTGTTACATTAGATATAATGAATGCATTCAACTCCGCGCCATGGCCCGAAATAATATCCGAAATTAAAAAGAGAGCTGCCGCCCCATATTTAACGAAGATAATCCAAAGCTACTTCACGGACAGGACGATCACTCTGGAGGCCGAAGACAAAGTACTTTCCGTGGATATAACATGTGGAGTCCCACAGGGCTCAATTCTCGGACCCACATTGTGGAACATTCTATACGATGGACTCTTGGAGCTACCCCTGCCGAAGAACACAATGCTTACCGGATACGCCGACGACGTGGCCGTAACTATACTGGGAAAGAGCGTAGAGGAAATTCAAGAAAAACTAGATATAACCATGAACTTGACTCAAGCATGGCTTAGATCCAAGCACCTACAACTCGCAAAGGAAAAAAACAGAGATAGTTGTATTAACATCGCGAAAACGGGTCCCCCAAACAACGTTCACTATAAATGCCGAAACTATCACACCAAAGAAAGAATTGAAATATCTCGGAGTTTGGTTAGACAATAAACTCACGTTCAAAAGCCACATAAGAAAAACAGCTGCCAGGGCTGGGGAAACAATGGCAAATCTTGGTAGACTAATGCCAAACGTGGGAGGCCCGCAGGCGAGCAAAAGGAGGCTACTCTGCTCAGTAATGCAGTCTATTTTATTATATGCTGCCCCGGTATGGGGAGAGGCAATTAAGACCGCAAAAAACCGGAAAATATATGAACAGGCACAGCGACAGGCAGCGATCAGGACAACATGTGCTTACCGCACCGTCTCTACGGAGGCTTTGCAGGTGATAGCCGGACTGCCACCTCTGGATCTCGTCGTAAGGGAGAGGATCGACATATTTGAGTCGCCGGCTGTGGAAAAGACCAAAACCCGTAAAGAATCCAGAATTTCGTTAAATGAGCAATGGCAGGATAGGTGGAGTAATGCCAAGAACGGAAGATGGACATATAGATTGATACCAAACATCGGTTTATGGATAGATAGGAAGCATGGGGAGACTAACTATTTCCTTACGCAGATGATCACGGGGCATGGATCGTTCAGAGAATATACTAGCCAAATAAATAAGAGCCCAGATGACGAGTGCCTGTACTGCGGCGAAAAAGACTCTGCCGAACACACGATATTCGCATGCAAAAACTGGACAGATCAAAGAACAATATACAATGAAAGTCTGAACACCACGCTTACCCCAGACAATATTATTCAGCAAATGATAGCCAGTGACGACAACTGGAAAAAAATAAATAATATGATTGAGGATATTATGAGGAAAAAGATTAGTATGGAGATAAGGACGGAACAAAACGGGGAATACTAGACTGAAATAGTCGCCTGCACTGAAGGAATACTAACGCGCTACCGGTGCGGGATGATGACTGAACAGAGGAGGTTTTTTAGTGGGTCGGCTTGACCGGAGTCCCACACTACCTTGTGCGATCGAACAACAATGCCAAGGTGTACATAGACACGTATTTTCCTTCCTCTCCAAAAAAAGAAAAAAAAATATACTTGGGTTACATAGGGTTAGTCTGAGTTAGTTTTGGTTAGTATGTGTTAGTTTTGGTTAGTCTGGGTTGGTTTTGCTTAGTTTGGGATAGGGAATAGACAAGCGCACGTAGCGCGTTTGTCTCTTTACTGTGGTTAATTAGGGTTAGTTTGGGTTAGCTTTGGTTAGTATGGGTTAGTTTTGGTCAGTCTGGGATGTATTTGCTTGTTTTGGGATAGCGAAGAGAAAAGCGCGCGTAGTGCACTTGTTTTTTTACTTTGCTTAATTAGGGTTAATCTGGGTTAGTTTTGGTAAGTAGGGGTTTCTTTTGGTCAGTCTGGGTTAGTTTTTGTTCGTTTGGGTTAGTTTTGGTTAGTATGGGTTAGTTTTGGTTAGGCTCGGTTGGTTTTGCTTAGATTGGAATAGCGAACTGTCTCTACTTTGGTTACTTATGATTAGACGGATAGTTTTGGTTAGTCTTGGTGAGTTTGTATTAGTCTGGGTTGGTTTTGGTTAGATTGGGTTAGTGCTGGCTAGTTTGGGTTAGTGTTGGTTATTTTGGGTTAGCTATGGTTGCTTTACTGACAAGCGTCCATAGCGCGCTTGTCTTTTAAAATTATTTCATTTTATGACAAAAATACTTGATCTAGAGCATTTACTGGAAAATGAACAAATTGAGTCGACAGTGTACCGTAAGTAAACTTTTATTACCTATATGGACATGTAGGTATGTCTAAACAGCCAGGGTTAGTTTTGCTTAGTATGGGTTACTTCTGGTCAATCTGGGTTAGTTTAGGTTAGTTGACGTTAGTCTGGACTAGTTTTGGTTAGCTTGGGTTACTTTGCATTAGTCTGAATTAGTTTTGGTTAGTTTGGATTGGCTAACAGACAAATGGGAGCTTATTTGGTTAGTCTAAGGTATATAAGGAACAAGCGCGCGATGTGTGCTTGTTTAGTTACTTTCACAAGTTGTTATTCTACTTTATAGGTCTGTTCCAACTGACCATGAAAACCGTACATGGGACGGTAATTTCCAGTAGCATAATTCGTTTATCAACATGACATGTGGTTTATCGCCTTCAAAAGTGAAATTGACAACTGGAAATGACGGTCCCTCGTACGGTTTTCTAGTCTGTTGGAACAAGCCTTATGAAACATGGTCCTGGACTTGGCAAATTGCTTACTTGAAAATCAAGAAGGTTAGCCAAGTCTGACAACATTGCAAGTAATTTGTCATCATTAACGTCATATTGGGAGAGTTTTCGCATTTAAATACCACTAAACAGCCTCATTTCTGAAATTTCTTTTTCAATTTTTGGCGTCAAAAGTGCTTCATCCGCAAATTTTTTTGCATTAATGTGTTCCTTTTGATGTAATCTTTCCATTGAACCCAAAAAAATCTTTAAAATCGACAGTGCTTATATGACACCAGACCCTTTTCGATGTATTCCACGTGTATATTTGTATAGTAGCTGAATAAAGTTCCAAATTTCTCCGACTCGCGCGCACGATCGTTCGTCATTTCTCCCACTACCATAACGCACAGAGCGAATATAGCCAACTAGAAAAAATACTATATTCATTTGGATTTTATCATCATGCAATAACGCGACCAAATATTTTCAAAGCCAATTTTCTCATAAACGGTGCGTCTTAGCAATACAAATCAAGAGTACCTCTTTTACGTAGACAAACCCCAGATTTTCAGAAAAAAATTTAAACCCACAAAAATGTTATGAAAATTTAGTTGCCTTTACCACCCCAAATGTCACGGCTCTGATTAAAATTTGAATTTTCTAATTTGAGAAACATAATCCGCATTCTAAAATTACCCTAATTCCAAATTTTCAAAGGCATAGCTGTAACCGTTTCGGAAATATGGATTAAAGACCATCTTCAGGAGGAAACTTGTTAAGGGCTGTAACTCTGTTTGGGTGCATTTTTCGACATATGTTTATTAAAGAAACTAGAGGCTATTTTAATGCGCTGTTAAAATCTTTTACACTAATTTCGGGACACCCTGTATAGAACGATATAACGAAAAAATAATATTGCGGCGTTGTCAAGACTTGCATAATTTACCAACTAAGCCACTCCTACAACTCGACTAACTGAACATAATCTTGTTTAAATATACAGGGTGAAACAAATTCGAAGCTCACCATTGGGATCTCGAAAACTATAAGGGATACGAGGTCGGTTAAATTGGAGCAACGTTGCGCAATTTAGGGGTCCTTGATATGTTGTCGAGAAATTTAGAAAATTCAGACTAATTCCGGAGATACCCGTAAAAAACGAAAATCAGCTATACTATTTTAATTTTTTCCTGACTTTATTTTAAGAGATAATATCTTTGAATAGTCAATTATATTCAAAGGATAATATAAAATAAATGTAACATTATTATTGCCACTTTTTCTCCTTTATAAGATGGCAGTATCAAATTTTCATCAACTTCATTTTTTTAAATACGGACCTGAATATTTTATTTAATTTTTTAGAAGCCTTGGTTCCCCCAAAACCAACACTTGTCCAATAGCGATAACAAATATTCTCATAAGTGAAATCGGGTCAAAAAAGATCGCCCCATCTCTGTCTAACACATTATCTCTTACGGAAAAAAATCTAGATTTGTTGATTTATTGATAAGTGTGATACATTGTTGGCGTTAGGAGACCAAAGGCTTCTAAAAAATTAAATAAAAAATCCTGGTCTGTATTTAAAAAAATTAAGTTGATGATGGGGGCCCGGACACGAAACGTCAGATTTAAAATTTGATACTGCCATCTTATAAAGGAGAAAACGAGGCAATAATGTTACATTTATTTTATATTATCTCTTAAAACAAAGTCAGGAAAAAATAAAAATAAAATAGCTGATTTACGTTTTTTTACGGGTATCTCCGGAATTAGTCGGAATTTTTTAAATTTCTCGACGGCATATCAATGACCCCTAAATTGCGCAACTTTGCCCCAATTTAACCGACCTCGTATCTCTTATACCAATGGTGAGCCTCGAATTTGTTTCACCTAAGTAATATTTTGGGAAATAAGAACTACCTACTTGTGGCACAGCATATATAACATACAGCAAGCCCACTCTCGCTTCGTTCCTATGTTGTAAAAATAATAAACTTTTTTCTTCAAACATCAGTAAATCCGTCATTACTCGACTGTGTAGGCGGCCGTGAAGTTTCGTTTTTCCTCCGCCGGAGCTTTACTTTTCACTTTTCCGCCGGCGGAGGTAAAAGTGTTACCATAGCAACATAGATACAATACAAACAGACAACAAAATAAGCGTCAACAACTCAAGATTTATTAAACTACAATTTGTATTTATCACTCAATTTGTGACTGCATTTCTAAAAATCACTAATTTAGGAACAAATTGGTTATTATTTAATCGAACTTACTCAATAACTGCTTATCAATACGGAATTAAAACGTAATCGGAGACGCAAAAAAATAATTATTGTTGACAGTGTCCACTGACAGCTTTATGTTACATTATATTCACCGACACCGGTGTAAGCAAGGCCACCTACGACCGTGGTCTAAGCCGCCTTGCGAACCCATTTATCTTTAATAATAATTAGATATTATTACTATTAAAAAGAGATGTTTTTGCATTAATTTGTCGACATTTGAAGAAAAAACAGCATATTTTATTTGGAGGAAAAGTTACTTTTCATGGCTTGCTCTCTATTACCAGCCTCACTCCGTTCGGCTGTTAAACACGAGCGCGCCATGAAAAGTATCACTTTCCCTCCATATAAAATAATATACTATTCTTCAAACGTTTGGAAATAGGACTTTTTCTATTCTATAGATGGCACTTTTTCATATATGTATGTATACATTTTTTTTGTCAATACAACATATATTGTATTGTATTCAATTTATCTTGATAACATTTTGATTCGCTGTAACTTTTTTGTTTTTAAGGATATCAAGGTAAAGTAAAAAGCAAAATGTAGGGATGGTAGCCAAGTTTTTCCTTAGTTACATATAAAACAGAACACTAACAATTTTCTGACATATAAGCCTACTCTGTATATTTTTTAAATATAACACCCTGTATATGACTACATACATATAAAACATATTTCGTGTATAATATCCTATACCTATCTTTAGCTGGTTACGAAATATTGGCAGTTGAAAGTCGGGCATTTTGACATTTTCACAGGTTATAAAATCTAAACCGCACGAGATCAAAGAAAACGGTTTGCACATTTCTATCTTAGGTTTTCATAAGCTAACGAATGACAGTGTCTTTGAATTTGACTGGAGGTTTAAAAGTTCCGGTTAATTATATCCGCGGGTTAAATTCAAAGTTATTGTCATTCGATAGCTCATGAAAACCTAAGATAGGAATGTGCAAACCGTTTTCCTTGCGCTCATGCGGTTTAGATTTTAAAACCTGCCAAAATGCCCGACTTTCAATTGTCAATATTTCGTAAACACCTAAAGATAGGTATAGGATATTATACACGAAATGTGTTTAGATTTCTCTAGAGAGTCCAAAAATGTAGTAATATACAGGGCGTTCCATTTAAAAAAATATCAAAGTGACCCCTAGCATTTTTATTTGATGTTCAATTGTTTTTTGCTGAACATATCCGAATTCGCGGGAGAAAATTACATAATACGGCTATTTCAGTTTTTTTTTTTAATAAAAGTACAGGGAAAGTTAAAAAATCGCCTTGTCTAGTCCTCGTTGGATAACCCTGTACAGGGTATTATATAAGATGGCTATTTCAGTTTCTTTATAAAAGAACAGGGAAAGTTCCCTGTACTTTTATAAAAAAAACTGAAATAGCCATCTTATGTAATTTTCTCCCGCAAATTCGGATATGTTCAGCAAAAAACAATTGAATATCAAATAAAAGTGCTAGGGGTCACTTTGATATATTTTTAAACCCTGTATATTACTACATTTTTGGACTCTCTAGAAAAATCTAAACACATTTTGTGTATAATATCCTATACCTATCTTTAGCTGTTTCCCAAATATTAGAATAGAATAGAATAGAATAGAAAAATATTTATTATGCAATAAAAAAAAATACAGTAGTATATTCCCATTACACAAAAGGCAACATTCGCCTGCGCGTTCTTACATGCTGCCTTCCTAAAACTAAAGAATACCTTCTCCTACATAACATCATTCCTGGGTAATATGCTCGATAATATGTTTCTTAAATTTGGTTTTAAAGGTTAGTAGAGAGGCGCTAGTAAAAAGATCATATGTTTCTAAATTATTTAGCATTTCTATAGCCCTGAAGGCAAATGAGTCCCTAAACTTTGAGGTGTGGTGAAGCGGAATATCAAATCTAGTCACATTTCTAAGACTCAAGGTGTGTAAGTCCTGCCTAAGTACAAAGTATTCATACAAATAACATGGTTTATGCGAATTATAAATTTTGTAAACAAGAACTGCAAAGTGCAGCATGGCTCTATCTTTATACTTTAAAATTTCATTTTCTCTGTACACTGGCGTTATATGATCAAACTTTCCAATGCAGTAGACAAATCTAATGCAGGCATTTTGAGCAAGTTGTATCCTTTCTTGATACCTCACTGTTAGAAAATTATAATACACAACATTGCAATAATCCATGTGCGGAAATATAAGTGATATAACCAATGTTAGCTTCAGATGCTCAGGCAATAAAAATTTTAACTCATAGAGGCTCCTCAACTTATAGTAAACCAGAGCAAGCTTCCTATTTACATGAGCCTGAAAGTCCAAGCATTTGTCAAAAACAACACCAAGATTCTTTGCTGACTCAGCAGCAGGCAGCAAGCACTCATGAATATTTAGTGTTACAAAGTTAAATTTTTCAAATTTGTTGTGCATTGCATTAGTGCCAATGATAATATAGTTGCTCTTTTTGGCATTCAAAATAAGTCCGTTCTTAGTAGACCACTCTGAAATACTGATAAGATCCTCATTCACCTCCTGCATCGCCCTACAAGAATCCTCAGGTAAAAATCCACGCAAAAGCTGTACATCGTCTGCATACAGATGCATGGAGCAGAACCGGACCACCTTACAAATGTCAGAAGTATACAAATTAAATAGAAGTGGTCCCAAGGTACTTCCCTGTGGGACCCCATGGTACATTACTGCGGGCTCCGATCTCCTTCCATCCAGTTCCACCATCTGCACACGCTCCGACAAATAATTAGCAAACCAATCACAGACCCGCCCAGAAAAACCACAGTAGCCCAACTTCAAAATGAGAAGTCTATGATTAATAAGGTCGAATGCCCTGCTGTAGTCAAGTAGTACCAAGCATGACACCCTAGCCTCATCCATATGCTCTGCGATACCATTAGTGACCTTGGTTAGTGCGGTGGCAGTACTGTGGCTCCTTCGGAAACCAGATTGAACGTCTGATCGTTTTATCCGAAATGTATTTGTTCACCATACTACACACCAAATACTCCAACATTTTAGTAAGAATTGGTAATAGGGATATAGGTCTAAGATCAGTATATGATTCAGCCTTCAATGACTTTGCTATAGGCTTTACAATGGACGTTTTCCAAACATTAGGAACCTCAGCACTTTGCAAACTTGCATTAAACATGTTAGTGACCACAGATACAACATGATCCATGCTAAGAAGTAGCATGTCATAACTCATCTGGTCAGTACCAAAAGCCTTTGATTTCAAGCGTGTGAATGCAGCCACAACATCTTGTTCAGAGATCACATCGAACTCGAAACGTTCATTTCCCAATCCATCCATAGTATTGTATTTAAAAAAATCAAGTTGCCCCTCCTCAATGGGAATAGCAGACTGACTAACGGTACTGAAATGATTGCTAATCTCCTGGACATCTCTCAGATGCGAAGGAATTTCGTTTCTTGGTTTGCAATGAATGTTCCATTTATCAATGCTGGACCAAAGTTTTTTAGGATTATTCCTCACTTTATTTATTTCAAAGGCCATATATGCTTTTTTCACTTCTTATAGCAAATGAGAGATAATTTTTAAGATCTAAATAGTAATCTCTGTGAACATCATTTTTAGTTTTTTTATACTTATTGAAGGCTTTTTTCTTTAGCTTTATTATTTCTTTAATTGTGTCAGTTATATATGGCTTGTACTCTTTTCTTTGTATTATTGTTTTCAAGGGTGCATGCCTATCAAAGACCTCAGTCAGCTGTCCATTGAAAATGGACACACGATCCTCAAGGGAATTCCCTTGCACCACCCTACTTTCCAAATCTAACCGTTGCATGTCTATGTCAAACAGCTCCCTATCAAAGTAGCGAAAATCCCTATAAGTTATGGTATTTACATGGGTACTAGGTGCTGCAATTTGAGTCTTACAATAAACTAACCTATGGTCTGTCAGATTCAGCATTTCCATAGTACCTGACACAGTAACATTAACATATTTTTCTACACATAATACATCAATCAAACTACATGAGCCTCGGCTTACTCGAGTTGGATCCGTAATAACCTGTTTTAAACTAAAGATATTCAACAGTGTCTCAAGATAGTTACTTTCAACATTTTTAGTCATTAAATTTATATTAAAGTCCCCCAAAAGTAGGGTATGATTATAACAAGGCGATAGTTCAGACAAAGTGGTTTCGATACAGTCAAGATCCCTATATTTAACAAGTGGAGGCCTATACACTATTCCTAATAATATTGATTTACATGCATTTAACCCACAATTGCTCAACAAGGCACCCCCCTTTTTGCACAATATTCAACTTTGTGCACATTAATTTATCGGAAATGTAAACATATACACCACCACCTCTTGATACTCTGTCCCATCTAAGAAGAGAGTACCCAGGAATAGCTAGTAGGTTATCTGGATAGTCGGGCACCAGCCATGTTTCAGTGATTGCAAACACATGAAATTGTTCTTGTAGAATAAGGTCCTTGGTAGCTGAGAATGATGGAATCAATGATCGAATGTTTACATGTGCAATGTATAATTGAGATTTGTTTTTACTGTCTGTTGTGAAACGTATGTCAGGATGTATTATTGTGCTGGTTTCATTGATAATCCCACTTTCCAGAACATTCACTTTTTTGACTGCAATGATACTGGTATTTGAGGTCTTGACTTAATAATTTTAGGAATATCATTATAATACCTGATTTTAAGGTCAGACTCGCCCTGAGTTTTCCTCTCTTCCAGCTCCTTCAGGATCCCATTCAAGTAGTTTCTCTGCGTTATAGTTAAGTCATTTTTAATATAGAAGTTCTGCTCAGTCACATTGCGTTTAAGCTTTAGGTAAGACCTTGCAACCTCTCTTGACTCAAATACAACCTTGATGGACCTAGTTCTGTTGTCTCCATACTTCCCCAGCCTGAAAATTGAGAACTCTCCTATAGGTTCATCTTTAATTTTTAGTAAAGCTTGCCTCACAACATCCATCTCCCTATCAACTCTAATATCTCTGTTCTTCTCCTTTACTTCCGGAATACCAAAAATAAGTATGTTTTTGCTCCTCCTTTCCCTTTCTTGTAATTCACCTATAGGTTCAACACCCATAAATGGCTTATCATTATTTTCTTTATTAGAATTACTAACAGCAATAGTAGCAATTTTTTCATTGAAAAACTCCTTTAAGTTCATAAGCTCTTTCATATCACTATCATTTTTCTTGATCTGTGATTCCTTGATATTCTTTACATCAGCTTCTAACTTCTTAATTTTTTCATCCTTTATTTCCTCTAACTCACTTTCTATTCTCGTAATCTGAATATTCTCTATAGTTTTAATATCTTTCTCGAGCTGTAAGACTCGCTCTTTTAGTCTAGCAGATTCTTTAATTACTGTAAAACAGTCTACACAAATAAAAGGTAGTATTCTTTTGGTCGTCTGAATCAATGCTCTAACATCAGTTGCAGAAAAGTTGGCACATTTTCTACAAATTACGGTTCTGCATATGTCAAAAGGAAAGCCAAATAAGTCTGACTTGGTCTCCTTGAAAATGCATGCTTCATTACACTTGTTACAGAGATCCGGTATGACGGTGCGAGTTCTCAAATGCACTTCTATTCTATTCTATTCTATTCTAAATTCAGTCAATGTTTATTTCTGATATCATAACCTTCAGACGTCAGATGAGACAGCCACAGCTGTCTTGTCAATAATTGTTGGTTGCCCATTGAGGGATACTCTTAGAATGTTGCCAGGTGTACATGTTTCTCTAGCGATCCTCGTGCGATTTTGATGTGTTTGCAGACCAAGCCAACAAGAAACAACATATTTTATTGATTAGTTTGATGTTAAATGACTGTCATTCGCTTTCGCTTGATGTACACAGGCAAGATGATTCAGTGGTTGCATTGTGTTCGCTAAATTTGGCAACATTGCCCGGGTTGCTTTGCAGCTGGTTCCATCAGAGACGCAGGCTCTTGGCTAAAGGTCCGTTTAGGCCGGAATTATTGCGCCGCGGATTTGTGCGTTTAGCGTTTTTAATGTCAGGAGTTTAAAATGGCCGCCGGCCGGAATGCAGTGGTTTCTGTTTCTTTGGTCATTAAGGGTAATGGATTTATCGTCGGTTTTCTTTATCCTGCCAGCAATACATAGGATCATACAGCCTTAAGTATATTTAAAATGTTATTAAATTTGGTGGCAATCATCTTGTTATAATTTACGTGTGTCGCAGGACAATGTAAAGTTTGGTCGAATTTTTTCTGACCCTTAAACATTGAGCTTTCGTTCCAGGTGAACGATCTTGGCTTGATCTCGTTCTCTTCCTTGGTAAACCTTACAAAGAGGAGGTAGTGCGTAAGCGTGATAAAAAGTTTAAAATTATTTAATTCGCCCTTACGGGCTACGTAGCTAGGTTTTTTATTTGACAGCTGAAAGTCGGGTATTTTGACACTTTGACAGGCTCTAAAATCTAAACCGCACGAAATGAAAGAAAACGATTTGCACATTCCTATCTTAGGTTTTCATAAGCTATCGAATGATAGTAACTTTGAATTTAACCGGAGGTTTAAAAGTTCCGGTTAATTTTATCCGCAGGTTAAATTCGAAGATACTGTCATTCGATAGTTTATGAAAACTTAAGATAGGAATGTGCAAACCGTTTTCTTTGATCTCGTGCGGTTTAGATTTTAGAGCCTGTCAAAGTGTCAAAATACTCGACTTTCAACTGTCAATACTTGGTAAACAGCTAAAGATAGGTATAGGATATTATACACAAAATGTGTTTAGATTTTTCTAGAGAATCCAAAAATGTAGTAATATACAGGGTGTTCCATTTAAAAAATATATCGAAGTGACCCCTAGCACTTTTATTTGATGTTCAATTGTTTTTTGCTGAACATACCCGAATTCGCGGGAGCAAAATTACATAAGATGGCTATTTCAGTTTTTTTTTATAAAAGTACAGGGAAAGTAAAAAAATTGCCTTGTCTAGTCCTCGTTGGATAACCCTGTACCTATTATGTGCGAAAAGTATCACTTTCCACGATTAAATAAATATCTATTTTACAAATTCTAAAAATTTTAAATTTATAGGATACTAACATGAGAAATCAACATTAATTTATCTAATGAGAAGTAACATTTCCCTCTCTAGGTAAATCATTGTAATGAAAAAAAACACCTAAATAAATAATGAAACGGAAAATGGCATTTAAGTTTCATTTTGTTAGTTAGTTTGACAACTATACTTCGGTTGAGAAGGCCATTACATTATATCCTAAAGTGCTCTGAATAGCTCATGTCTCAATCTAAGTATATAATATACTAATTTATTCATGGAGAGCTGAAATAAGTACTAAAGAATTTAGGCAAAAAAATTATTCTTATAGCTGTCGTTATAGATTGACTAAAAATTGGTGTTGATTTAGAAGACTCTTCCATTGATGGAAATATTCGGGGAACTGCCTCTTTGTGTAGCCGACTCCGTAGATTGTTTAAGAACATTTTGTCTTCAAAATAAACTTGGCATAACCGATAAGACGTGGTGGGAAATTTGTCTAACCGCTCTAGCAAATCTTCCCTACCACATGCTTGCACCCAAAATTGTGCTCTGTAAAAATAAAATTAATTTCCTCTAGATATAAAAATGAATCGTTTAAGATATGGTTTATTAAACGAAATGGAAGTCTTACGTAGAATTAGTTCATAATAATCATAATATTTCATTCTTTTTTTGCTCCAAATTTATTTGTTTTTAAATTCGACAAAATGTTAAATTATATCACTTACTACAAAATTTCAAAATAGATATGACAAACAGAACCTTCACACTCGCAAAATAATCTACCTACTGGTTTTGTTATCAAAGCCACTATTGTTATTTTTAATTTTCATTATAAATACTTTATATTGTTATTTCGATAAAAATCTGTAACTACATACCTTCTCACATCTAGTGGGAACCTAAAGAAACCAAAATTACAGTTTTTTGAATTGTTTGTACACTTTATTGCCGCACACCGACTTATTCCACTACGGATACCACTAATTATATTTAATTTTCACGCAATAAACACAAATTTACCGACTCCAAATCTGTACTCCAGCACTATGCGCCAACATGCGTCAACATGAAACTTTTAGCTCGAGCGGCTGAGAATATGGCAACTATATAGATGCGCAGCATCCCCTATCTCGACACGGAATTTCAGGCGGAGTGGGTTTGCTGTATATATGCTGTGCTTGTGATATTGATTAATCAATTGTTATTTTTTAAAATTTTCGATAGAACTATAAATTCTATTTGTTTTAATGTAGTCCGGTCCTGTCTCCTGCCTGGTTGCCTATGGCATGACGCAAACTTGCATTTCTGTCAAATGTCATCATAAACCCAGCAAATAATATTGCGGAGTCGTCAAAACATGCATAATTTTTGCGATTTACTGAATGAGCGGAATTTGTAGCAATTCACTGAGAAATAATTTAGTTTAATTAGGTAATCTTGCAGGAAACCAAGACTAGTCTTACAATCGGTTAATTACTATAATTTCACTCTAAGCTAAATTTTTTAACATTTTTAATTAAGTATATACAGTGATGGGCTAAAATATGGAGCAAATTCATTTGAAAATCAGGTATTAATTTTTTGAAAAAACACTCGGACACGTCGATTATAATTTTTTCTTCCGGATTTTTACCTCAAAAAGAAATTATACACGGTGTGTCAAAAAGTAGATGTAGCAAAATTTTTTTGTATTTTAAATAGAACCCTATTTTTTTTCAGTCGAATTTTGAATTCTACGTCAAATTCTGTGCATAATTCATGTAGCATACCCTATACTTATCTCTAACGGTTTTAGAGAAAAATTACATCATAAAACGAAAATTATTTTATTAGGTGTTGAAAATGCCAACCATTAACTTCTTGACAATATGCCAATCTACTTAAAAACCCTTCTAAAACACTATTTACAGTATTTTCATTAATTTGCCTAATTTCATATCTAATTTTAAATTTTAAGTCTTCCAAATTTTGTGGTTTATCCTTATACACTTTTAATTTCAAATAACCCCAAAGAAAGAAATCCATTGATGTAGGATCGGGAGATCTTGCAGGCCATTCTATGGGTCCTCTTCTACCTATCCATCGTTCGGAAAATACAGTATTCAAATACTGTCGTACTTGTCGAGCAAAATGAGGCGGAGCACCATCCTGCTGAAACCAAATAGACGCTTCTGGTAGATTATTAGGCTGATTCGGATTTGGAAAATCCGCTGCTAGTGTGGGAATTAATTCATTTTGAAGAAATTGTAAATACCAGTCTCCTGTAAGATTTCCATCGAAGAAAAAAGGTCCAATAATTCTATCATTTAATATCCCTGCTCAAACATTTACTTTTTGTGGGTTTTGCGTATGCTGTTCTCTCATCCAACGGGGATTATTTGTACTCCAATACCGAAAATCTTGTCTGTTTACCGAACCATTCAAACAAAACGTGGCTCCATCGCTAAAAAGTATGTTGCAATGGAAAAATAGATTTAAGTTGCAAATTTCCATCATAGTGTCACAAAACTAGTCGGCGGTCGGAATCATCTTCGTTTCGCTCGTGCAGCAACCTAATTTTGTACGCATGGTACTTTTCTTGCTTCAATACCCGCAAAACAGATCGTCGGCTCACATCATTATTGTTACGTTTTTCCCGTGGGTTCTTAACAGAATTACAACTTTGCTGTTTTCAACTAATACTATCTTTATTCACTACCACTGTATATAATTTAACACTCTATACTACTCTTAACTTTACAACTAATATCTATTCAACACTCAATGATTAACTGAACTGCCTAACATTCGCCTTAGGTCTGCTTATATATAATCTCCAATCTATCACGAATATTCGGGAAGTATTCCGAGGCCACTCTATACGATCTCGACGAGGCCATCGAGATAATTCCAGCGATCCTGAATCTTCGCTACCGGCCGGGCGATGAGTCATACAGACAAAGAAGCGGTACCGCTCGCTTCTATAGGGTAGCACAAAAACGTTCGGACGGTTGTTAGTCGTGACATTGCCTCCCTCTTAAACCTGATCGTCCCGATCAGAGACTTCATGTCCATGATATGCTTTCAGCCTGTCGAGGTGGACTACTTTCAGTTTGCTTCTGGGGCTACGCTGAATTCTATACACTACGTCATTAATTCTTTTGATGACTGTATACTGCCCTTCCCATACAGGCGTAAGCTTGGGAGATCTTCCTTTCTTCCTTTGTGGATTATATAACCAGACTTTATCGTTCATTTGAAATCCCATAGAATTAGCTTTGAGATCATATCGTGTCTTCATTCGGCCGCTGGCTTTCTCCGTGTTTTCTCTGACTAATTCATGGATGCATAGTAACTTTTCCTTAAGGGAGTCTGCGTAGTCTTCAATTTCCATATCCTGGTTGTCTGGCGCTCCGAATAATAGGTCACAGGGTAAACGGAGTTCTCTTCCAAATAAAACCATGGCTGGTGTTAGTCCTGTCGTGTCATGGACTGCTGATCTATAGGCCATTAAAAATAGTGGTATATGTTGGTCCCAATCCTTCTGATGTTCATCTACGACCTTTGACAAATGTTCTTCAATGGTCTTGTTAAACCTCTCTACCATGCCGTCTGATTGTGGATGTAAGGCGGTAGTCCGTGTTTTATGGATGTTGAGTAAATCACAGACTTTCTGGAAAACCTTGGATTCGAAGTTGCGTCCTTGATCTGAGTGCAACTCTAACGGAACACCAAATCTGCTGAATAAGTTATTCACAAGGACCTCTGCTATGGTAACAGCTTCTTGATTGGGGATCGCAAATACTTCAGGCCATTTACTGAAGTAGTCAATTGCCACTAAAATGTACTTGTTACCATTATTTGTTTCTGGAAAAGGGCCAGCTACGTCAATGGCGATACGTTCAAACGGTAGGCCCACATTATACTGTTTCATTTTGCCCCTAGATCTTGTTTTGGGTCCTTGACTTGCGGCACAGGTTGAGCACTGCCGACACCACGATTTCACATTCTGGCAGTAGTTGACCCAGTAAAATCTGTCGCGAATCTTGTCAATCGTTTTGTTCACTCCGAGATGAGCACCAGATTTTCCATTATGAACTTCTTCCAGAACTTCCGATATCTTCCTCCTTGGTACCACTAACTGTGTCTTCACTACTTTTCCATCGGCGCTTTCCCAGGCTCGTTTAAGAAGTCCATTTTCCACCACCAGGGAGTCCCACTGAGCCCACAGAGTTTTGAAAGCAAGTCCTTTAGTTGATATCTCGCTCCAGCTTGGTCTTGGTTGATGTTCTTTTTTAGCTCTTAGCAATAGTGCTATTTCACTATCTTCAAGCTGATCCTTTTTAAGTTGCTCTGTGGTCCACTGCTGATCAACCTCAAATTTCGTTTGCCTAATCGGAGTAATTCCTTCTCGTTGATCTATTCTTTGACAATGCTTACAATTATTGGCGCATGGTCTTAAAGCATCTGCATTATTATGCAATCTCCCTGCCCTGTGCTTAACCTTAAAGTTATATTGTTGTAACTTTTCAAGCCACCTGGCTACCTGTCCTTCAGGCTGTTTCATATCCAAAAGCCATTTAAGTGCTGCATGATCAGTTCTTATCAGACATTCTTGCCCATATAAATATTGATGGAAATGCTCAACAGACCGTACTATTGCTAAAAGCTCTTTTCGGGTTACACAGTAGTTACGTTCAGGTTTCGAAAGTGTTCGACTGTAGTATTCGATAACTCGTTCTTCTCCTGCTTGTACTTGCGATAAAACTGCTCCGATGCCGGTGTTGCTTGCATCTGTGTCCAATACAAATTTACCCTTTTGTTCCGGATATCCTAATATTGGACTAGAACATAGAGCCGCTTTTAATTTACTGAACGCAGAATCGCAGTTATGATCCCAGTTATAATTTGCTCGTTCTTCAGTGAGCTTATGTAGAGGTGCAGCTATATTTGCAAATCCTTCAACAAATCTTCTATAATAAGTACATAGTCCAAGGAAGCTCCGTAGTTCATGTTTGTCGCGAGGACGAGGCCAGTCCTTGATTGCTGTAATCTTCCGTTGGTCGGTTTGGATTCCTTCTGATGACACGGCATGCCCGAGAAATTCAACTTTTTGTTGGAAAAGAAAACATTTCTTTGGATTCAGTAAGAGCTGAGCATTCTTGATTCTAGTAAAAACTTCATGCAAGTTTTGTAGGTGCTCTTCGAAAGTTTTTCCCATTACCATTATATCATCAAGATAGACCAGGCATGTCTTCCAAGTGAGGCCTCGTAGAACAACCTCCATAAGACGCTTAAAAGTAGCAGGGGCATTGCATAGTCCGAAGGGCATAACTCTAAACTGATATAAACCACTTCCGGTAGAAAATGCGGTCTTTTCCTTATCTTGTTCGTCAATGCCTACTTGTCAGTAGCCGCTCTTTAACTCGAGTGTTGAAAACCAATCAGATCCTGCTAGTGTCATCAATCCTGGGAAGTGGATAGCTGTCTTTCTTGGTGGCGTGATTGAGCTTTCTATAGTCTACGCAGAATCTGGTAGTTCCATCCTTCTTGGTGACTAAGACAACAGGAAACGACCATGGGCTTGATGATTCCTCAATAATTCCATCGTCAAGCATTTTGTTGACTAATGTGGTAACCTCTTGCTGCTTCGTCACTGGTAGCCTCCGAGGATGCTGCCGTATGGGGTGAGCACTTCCAGTGTCGATTTTATGTTTTATGATGTTCGTTCTTCCAGTAGTGCCATTTTTTCTTTCAAAGGCTGTGCTCTGCTCTTTGATAAATTCTGTAGTTCTTTTCAGTTCTTCGGAAGACAGATGATGCCACGACTTCTGGAAATGTTCTAGGACTTCCTTAGGTGATGTTGAGGGTGTTACTTCTGACTGCGTTTCGCAACTGGTTACCCACTGCACCGACTCGCAAGTGGCTATCACATCTCCTTTATTGATTTTGATGGAATTGGATGAAATATTTGCTATCCTTATCGGTATTTCTCCGTCGGTTTTGACTAGTGCTTTGCCTACGAGGTGTTTGCAAGGCAAATCGTGGTGTTGGATAAGTCCGACGCAGCCTCCAAAATCCTTCTCCAATTTCCCAAAAATTATCTGCTCGGTATTTCCGCTTATTCTGACAGTACATGCCGCCACTACTTTAGTCGGTGTGCCATCGTCTGTTTTGTTAAGGATGAACTCTTCGGTGCCAAACTTCAGAAGATTAAGCTTGTTGTCAAAATAGAATCCATGTTGACCGATGAGATCCATCCCCAAAATAAATTCGTCTTCGATGTCGGCGACTAACACTGTGTGGTGTAATTTAATTCGCCCCAGTTGAAGTTCGATATCCATTTCCCCAAGTACTTCAGCTGTCTCACCGGTAACTGTACGTAAAACTACATTCTTTGATATGGGTATAACTTCTGCTCTATTTACCCTGTTGGACCTTATCAAAGATACCGCCGCACCAGTGTCAACAGTAATTGTTATGGCTCTTCCGTTGATCTTTCCTTTAACAGGTAGACTGTCGGCGGCTTTTCCTAGGCTTTTTATGGAGACGATCCTGGGGGCTTTATCTTCCTTAGCCAACACCCGCCCCGCAATGTTGATTAATTGAAGTTTTCCTGATTTGACTTGGAGGCCCTAGCGTCTCTGGATGGAGATCTAGACCGTAGTTGTACTCGGCAGTCTCTTTTGAAATGCCCAGTCCTGCCACATCTATAGCACTGACTTGATGTATTTCGGTTACGTGGCCTATCTTCAATTAGCTCCCGGAATCTCCCTGTGGCCTGAAGAACTTCCGTTAATTTCTTCAAAATTTCGCCCATCTCAGTTAATTCACAACTGTTTGTCGGCTTTTCTTCCTGGATGGATACGGCCCTGATTTTTGGCTTGGAGATGTTACAGGCCGCCTCGATTTCTAGGGCTCGACCCAAAGCTTCGCTGCTGTTATCAAATTTGGCTAGGCGTAGCATTTTCTGAGTTTCTGGATCTCTAATACCATCCACGAAATATTGGGCAGCAAGTTCCTCTTGAAATTCTTCTGTCGCTCCCGGGTAGGCCAATTGAATGAGACGTCTAATGTCTGCCTCAAATTCTTGCAGGTTTTCACCAGACTTCTGATGTCGGGACTTTGTGCCTGATAGAGCTGTCTTCTATGTTGGTCGCCAAATCGTCTCTCCAGGACAGCTACAAGTATGTCATATTTCCTCTGTGGGCTGATGGGAATTGTCTGCAGTAGTTCCAGAGCAGATCCACGAAGCGCTACCACTAGTGATGTAGCCATTTCTTCATTATTCCAACCGTTGGCAACAGCAGCGGCTTCAAATTGCCTTTTGTACATTGGCCACAATGTCTGGCCGTCATACGTTGGAGGTTTGATGTTTTGTCCTGAGGCGAATGCCCTCTCGGTGGGTACTTGATGTTTCAGTCTGGTAACTTCTGCTTGTAGATTCTTCATTTCTTTCTGTACGTCTCCTACTTCTTTTTGTACATTTCCAACTTCTTTTTGTACATTTCCCACTTCTTTTGGTACAGTTCCAACTTCTTTTTGTATATTGTTTACTTCTTTTTCAAATTTCTCATTTTGCCCGTCCAATATTTTCTGTAATTTTCCTTGTTCGCCTACAATTACATCAAGCATACATTTCTGAAGCTGGTCCTGCTCTGCTTGTCTTCTACGTTCATCCTCTTCCCGATCCGTTTGCCTTCTACGTTCATCCTCTTCCCGATCCGCTTGTTTTTTCTCTTCTTGATCTTGTAAAATTTTCTGCAGCCGGTCCTGCTGTGCTTGTCTTTTGTCTTCTTGGTATTGTAAAATTTTCTGAAGACGGTCCTGTTCTGCTTGTCTTTTGTCTTCTTGATCTTGAAAAATTTTTTGAAGCCTGTCCTGTTCTGCTTGCCTCTCAGCATTTAGATTTTCCATGAATCAAAACGGTCTCGTTGACACCAAATGTTACGTTTTTCCCGTGGGTTCTTAACAGAATTACAACTTTGCTATTTTCAACTAATACTATCTTTATTCACTACCACTGTATACAATTTAACACTCTATACTACTCTTATAACTTTACCACTAATATCTATTCAACACTCAATGATTAACTGAACTGCCTAACAAACGGTACTCGGGAGAGTCGTTAGGTCGGCAGACCTCTCCTGTTATTTCCACTCCACCGACCAATGACATTAACTTCCCCGACAAAAACCTAACATTCGCCTTAGGTCTGCTTATATATAATCTCCAATCTATCACGAATATTCGGGAAGTATTCCGAGGCCACTCTATACGATCTCGACGAGGCTATCGAGATAATTCCAGCGATCCTGAATCTTCGCTACCGGCCGGGCGATGAGTCATACAGACAAAGAAGCGAGCGGCACGGGCGGCGGCTAGTTCTATAGGGTAGCACAAAAACGTTCGGACGGTTGTTAGTCGTGACATTATTAACGGCTACTTCAGTGGATACACTATGGGGATTATCTTCAAAATGTTAGAGATAAGGATAGGGTATGCTACATGAATTATGCGCAGAATTTGACGTAGAATTCAAAATTCGACTGAAAAAAATAGAGTTCTATTTAAAACACAAAAAATGTTTGCTACATCTACTTTTTGACACACCCTGTATAATTTTTTTTTTTACGCAAAAATCCGGAAGATAAAATTATAATCGACGTGTCCGTGCGTTTTTTCAAAAGGTGTCCCAAATTCGAGCTTCATCATTGGGATATCGGGAACTAGCAGAGATACGAGATCGGTTAAATGGAGGCAAAGTTGCGCAATTTGATGCTGATCAAAATGCCACCTTACAAGTTTAAAAATTCCGAACACCCGAAGAATTTTGGAAGAAACCGAATATTCGCGATTTAATTTTTATTTTTTTATGGCTTTATTTAAATAGATATAACAAAATAAATTTCACATTCTCATTGTTACTTTTGATTTTATACAAGATGGTGTTATCAGATTTTCAAACCGACGTTTCATCTTTGAGCTGCCATCATCAACTTTGTTTTTTTAAATACGGCCGTGGATTTTTTATTACGGACTTTAAGAGCTTCTAAAGTCCCATAATCAATGATGTATCGCACTTAATCGAAAAATTCATATTAATGGCATTTTTCATAAAAAGTCATGTGTTAGAGAGAGACAGAAAACAGATTTTTGGTAAGATCTTACCAGGAAATCATTAAAATGGGAATGTGAAATTTATTATTTGTTCCAAATCTAATCCCATACAACTATTTACGTGGGTAAATTGCTAAAAATATAGCCTAGAGCCTATGGTAATAGTTTGAGGGTTGACACTTTAATAATTATATTATTTATTAACCACTTCTTATGTTAGTTTTTAAGCTTCCTTTATGCAAAGCGTTAATGCGTAAAAAAGGTTTTTGTTTTTAATCCTATTAAAAATCTATTTTCTGTCTTTCTCTAAGTCTCTAACACATGAGTTCTTATGGAAAATGTCACTAATATGAATTTTTCGAATAAGTGCGTTACCTCATTGGTTTTGGGACCTTAGAAGCTCTTAAAATCCAGGGCCGTATTTAAAAAAACAAAGTTGATGATAACAGCTCAAAGACGAAACGTCGGCTTGAAAATCTGATAACACCATGTTGAAGAACAGAAAAAGTAGCAATGAAAATGTGAAATTTATTTTGTTATATCTATTCAAATAGAGTAATAAAAAAATAAAAATAAAATCGCGAATATTCGGTTTTTTCCAAAAATCTTCGGAAGTATTCGGAATTTTTAAACTTGTAAGGTGGCATTTTGATCAGCATCAAACTGCGCAACCTTGCCTCCATTTAACCGACCTCGTATCTCTTCTAGTTTCCGAGATCCCAATGATGAGGCTCGAATTTGGGACACCCTGTACAGTGTACAGGGTTATCCAACGAGGACTAGACAAGGCGATTTTTTGACTTTCCCTGTACTTTTATAAAAAAAAAACTGAAATAGCCATCTTATGTAATTTTCTCCCGCGAATTCGGATATGTTCAGCAAAAAACAATTGAACATCAAATAAAAGTGCTAGGGGTCACTTTGATATTTTTTTAAATGGAACACCCTGTATATTACTACATTTTTGGACTCACTTAAATACATTTTGTGTATAATATCCTATACCTATCTTTAGCTGTTTACTAAATATTGACAGTTGAAAGTCGGGCATTTTGACACTTTGACAGGCTCCAAAATCTAAACCGCACAAGATCAAAGAATTCCAATCTTAAGTTTTCATAAACTATCGAATGACAGTATGTTCGAATTTAACCTGCGGATAAAATTAACCGGAACTTTTAAAACTCCGGTTAAATTCAAAGTTACTATCATTCGATAGCTTATGAAAACCCAAGATAGGAATGTGCAAACCGTTTTCGTTGATCTCGTGCGGTTTAGATTTTAGAGCCTGTCAAGTGTCAAAATGCCCGACTTTCAACTGTCAATATTTGGTAAACAGCTAAAAATAGGTATAGGATATTATACACAAAATGTGTTTAAATTTTTCTAGAGAGTCCAAAAATTTAGTAATATACAGGGTGTTTCATTTAAAAATATAACAAAGTGACCCTAGCACTTTTATTTGAAGTTCAATTGTTTTTCGCTGAACATATCCGAATTCGCGGGAGAAAATTACATAAGATGGCTATTTCAGTTTTTTTATAAAAGTAGGGAAAGTCAAAAAACTGCCTTGTATAGTCCTCGTTGGATAACCCTGTACTTACGATGATGGTTAAGCATAGCCCAGTCGTGTCCCCTTCTTATGTATTACTGGTTGCCTATGTACCACGACTACCACGAAGACTTCTACCTTTTAACTTGGACTAAACTGTTCAGGATCGGAAAATTTTGAGATTTTCCAAGCAAAATACAGCGATTTTTTCCGATTTTATGGATGATTTCGAGGCAAAATTTTACTTTAAAGTTCGTAATCTATAGCATTTGTGGTAGGTATGTGCGTTCAAAATAATTGTTAATATTGTAATTATCTGCATTACGTCTCCCATTTCTATATTCTACACAAATTAAATTGATATCGCTCACCTATTAATTACTATTTGTTAATTTCCTTATGCAGCCAGTAAATAATATTGCGGAGTTGGCAAAACATGCATCATTTTTGCGATTTATCGAATGAGCCTAATTTGCAAAAAAAATAACTGAGGAATAATCTGGTTTAACTAGGTAATCTTGCAGAAAACCTAAACTAGCCTTGCGGTTAATTATTTTAATTTCGCTCGAAGCTAAACTGTTTAAAACTTCTAATTAAAATATATATTATATTGGTTCAACATAACCCGGTCCTGTTTCCTTGTCGTGTATTATTGGTTGCCTATGTACCAAGCAAACTTCCACCCTGTGTTGCCAACCTTTGAATAATCGTTTCTCCTCTCCACTTATCTGAAAAATATCCACTTTTATGAAATAAATCCCTTCCATTACCAAATTTGTTTTTATTGAAAATTATTAATTATTAAAAAAGTCGATAAAAATACAAACTTATATTTTTAAAAATACTTGTATTTTTTTCCAAACAAAAAAGGACGCACCAGAAGACAAGATATATAGAACGATCTATGTTATCTAAAATACATTAATTACATTAGGAACTTAACAGTGCATTGAACATCTTTTAAATTTTGTATGTAACATTCATTAAAATTTTTGGAAATTTAGTCTAGATGTAAAATATTCCCGTTTTGAGCAAATTTTTCTCTTTTATATTGAAATTTCCCCCGAGTTGGCAACATTGCTTCCACTTTTCAACTTGTGTTAAAACTGTTCAGGATCGGAAACTTTGCAAAATTTTCAAGCGGAAAACAGCAATATTTGTCGATTATATGGAAGATATCGAGGCAAAATTTTACTTTAAACTTCGAAATTTATAGCATTTGTGATATGTACGTTAATTATTATAATTTCACTAGAAGTTTTTAATATTTATATTTAAAATATACACTATATTGGTTCAACATAGCCCGGTCCTGTTCCCTTCTTATGTATTATTGATTGCCTCACGCAAACTTTCAACTTGAGCTAAGCTGTTCACAAAAGTGAAACAGGATCTTTTTTGACATCATCTATAAATTGATGTTCCCCCTTAATATTTATCTATGAATTGATGTAAATATCATTGCAAAGTTGTCAAGATGTACAGCTTTGTCCACATATTAGCCATTTTTGGGAAAGCTTTGCAGCAGATTTAACAGAAATAAATCTCGTTCTGAAAGAACTTGTAGTACTGGTAGCGAATTGGATATAAATATTCAAAAATGTTGTTTTGGTTGCAAATTTTATGATCGTTCTATTTAGTCGAATAAGAAAAGTTCATCGCCTGAAAAGTGACTCTTGTTCTGATCGCGTGTCAGACAAGACCTAGTTTGGAGTTCCTAGGTGGTTGAGCTCTGCGGATTTTTCCACGATTATTCGATTCTTATTCTTATTCTGCGGACTGCTTTTTACCTCCACGGTAATCAGTAAAGGCCATTACAAGCCTAGAGCTAACTTTTTTCTAGTCGCCGGGGACGTAACCCCGGCACCTGCCCTCGATATGGGCGACCAGGATGACGATTGCATGTTCATCAAATCGGTGGACATGCAGATCGAACCCCCAAACGAAGTCGTCGAAATGAAAATTCGTATCATTTATAAAAAATTAGCCCTCAACTTTGAAAAGTGCAAAGAGTGTTCCCAGCTGGCCGACCCTTTAAAGAGCATTACGGGTAAGTCTACCAAATCGCTTATTCCGTCCTTAAACAAGGGTATTGAACATTTAAGGGCTGAACATGACCTGCGTCCATCTGTAAAGAGGGCCGCAAAAGCCAAAATAGATACGGGCCGCATAAGCCATAAGAAAAAACGCACGGATGAAGACACATCTGGCATGGAGACAGACCCATCGCCGAACTCAAGTAACAAAAAAGTCGAAAAAACAGATTCGGCAAAAAACACGTCCGTGCCAACCTCTATCGCAAATGCTGAGGAGATAACACCAAGCATTTCTGCGCGCCTGGTAGAGGAGCACCCTAAAGATACTTTCAAAGTACCCTACAAGACTGTAGGGTTTTAAAAGAATGTGAGGGAGGTAAAGCTGGACCTCGGGGAGGGTGCAAACGTACCCCTCAATAACAGGTTCGAGCCATTATCGGATATGGACGACGATAGCAGCGTGCTCTCAAGTGAAAGCACCAAAAAACAAGTCAAAAGGACTAGCACACGGCTTAAGAAGAAAGTTCAAGCGCCCCCGAAGACTAAGGTGAGTCTACCACCGCCTGTAGTCCTGCAGGGTAAGATCCAATCTCATAAAACCCTGCAGGAAGATATGCAAAAACTGCATATTTTGAAATATACAATCAAATACGCTAAGAACAGCACAATTATATACTTCGAGGCAGAAAAGGATTGGATAACCTTCAAACGCAACTGCGATAATTAAAAGTTGCAGTATCATTCATATGCAGACAGAAATCAAAAAACACATGCTTACGTCCTGAGGGGCTTAGACGCCGAAATCAGCTTAGCCGAAATAAAAAGACACTTGAGCGATGAATATGATTTAAACGCTAAAAATATCTTTCTTATGAAGAAAACCAGGGGCCGCTGTTCCTGGTCGTCATGGAAGCCTCTGTGACCCTATAAAGGCTACAGCAAGAAGTAAGGACCCTCATGAACGTGAAAATCTCGTGGGAAAACCGAAGGAATGTGAAACCGATTATACAATGTAGACGTTATCAGGGTCATGGACATTCCATGACCTATTGCCAGAAAAATTACAAATGTTCGAAATGCAGCGGTTCCCACGAGATTACGTCATGTACAAGTGACGTTGTCAAATGCGCCAATTGTGGAGGGCCACACAGGTCGATCGACCAGGAATGCCCTGTTTATCTATTTAAAATTGAGCAGTTAGCGGCCACTGCGAAAAAACCGCAACAGAAAAACTACGTTCCTGCTCCCTTGCCCGTCACGCCGGCCTGGCAGGGGCAAGGGCGACGAGACCCAGGCCGGGGTATAAACGGAAGACCGGAACAACAACCCCAGACGCAACAGACAGTCAAAAGAAGACCGCCACCCCCAAGGGAGAGCTATGACAAAGACTTTCCCAACACACTAAGGGCCTCTCAGCAAACTGCACCTATCAGGAGACCAGAAACAAGGAACCTTAACGCTAACGCAGTAAGTGGCAATCAAATGACTGACCAATTTAAAAATTTATCTAACGTTGTAGCAGAAATCAACTCGCTGGTGAATATAAGCGAATTGTTCTTCGCATTAGATGAGTTCTGTTCAATGATTAAATCGTGTAATAACGATAAAATCCAAATAATGCAAGGAACAATTCGCTTCTTCACCACCGAGATTTGTAAATATAAGATATAAATGGCTTGCTATAAATGTTTGTCTGTAATGTATTGTCCTGGAATTGCAACGGCATTCGTAATAAACTTGGTGAATTTAAGCATTTCCTGTACAATTCCAATTATCAGATTGTTTTCTTGCTTGAGACGCGCCTCGACCCAGGCTTCAAACTGAAGATCCGTGGGTATAGTGTCGAACGCTGTGATAGGCTCGGAGCGGGAGGTGGTGTGGTCTGCCTGATACACCGGTCTCTGAGATATAAAAGAAGAATGCGTATAAATACGCTCATAGAGCATGTTAGCATTGAGCTGGACGGTGGCCGGTGTACCACCGGCGGGTACGCGCCTCCCGCTCTTCGCATAACACAGGCCGACTACTTGGCCCTATTACCACCAAACACGAGGTCTGTCCTTGTGGGTGATTTTAACGCAAAACATATCTCGTATGGCGATAGCGCTACCACTCACAAGGACGTCATCTTGTGCCAATTGCTCGAAGACAATCTTGATATCCTGTACCTAAGAACACGTCATCCTACATTTTACCGTGCAAATTACAGGCCTTCATACTTGGATGTCGTGATCGCCCGTGGGATGCCTGACATCTCGGCACCTAAGGTCGTTAGCGACCTAAGCTCGGATCACCTTGCAATTAAGATGTGCCTGACTGGCGTCAGGCGGCCGGAAGCCATTGGGACAAAGATCTCATACAGAAATCTTGATTGGAGGGCGTTCCGGGATAGGTTAAACGAGGTGACAGTCATCCCTAAGCAGATCGAGTCCATCCAAGACTTGGAGGCCGAAGTTAACACGCTAACTCGAAATATCCAGCACGTCAGAGACGCTATGTGTCCGGTAGTCAGGAGGCAATCTTTTTTAGAGACGCTTCCTGATGAAATCCTAAACCTGATTCATTTCCGGAATCGTATCAGGCGCAGATGCAGAGAAATCGCGCCGCTATCGACAAACAAAGGACCAACGCTCTGACGGATGAAATCAGGAAGAAGATCCGTAGTCACAGAGACGCGGTTTGGATGAGCTTCGTGAATGGGCTCGGTACGGCGGACGGTTCGCTGTGGAAGTTAGCGAGACAGGTCCGCAATACTAAAGCGCAAATGCCTGCCATTCGTAGTAATGGACAGGACTATGTAGGCGACGCAGATAAAGCTGAAGTATTTGCGGACTTTCTCGCTGATATTCACGGCGAAATACCGAACACCGTACCATTGCACGCCCATGTCACGGAGCAAACTTCCAAGTTTACTGGAAGATCATATCCGATACCGCCCTCTGTGATGGATAAGCTTCGTGTGAGTCCGTCAGAGATACGTGGTGCTCTCCGCCGTCTGCCAAAAGATAAGGCTCCGGGACCTGATCAAATCCCGTACCTACTCCAAGGCCATTGTACACTACATGCACATAGTGAACGCCGTACTTCGTTTGCAACACTTCCCTAGTTCCTGGAAAGTTGCACACGTGGTACTGTTCCCTAAGCCCGGGAAGGATCCCAAAAGCACCGCATCCTATCGGCCGATATCTCTACTCAATACTCTGAGTAAGCTCACCGAGAAGCTCTTGTTGCCCAGGATCAATGAGGCAGCCTCGAACCGTCAAGTACTGCCTGCGGAGCAGTTCGGATTCCGTGGCGGGCATAGCACAAATATGCTCGCTGCGAGAATCGTACAGGACATTTTTGACGGGTTCAACATGAGGCATAGCACGTCTCTACTGCTCCTGGACATAGAGAGAGCGTTCGACCGAGTATGGCACGACGGACTGCTGTATAAGCTCTTTACGGAGCTGAGCTTCCCGTTACATACAGCAGCACTGATCGCGTCATACTTGGCCGGACGTACCTTCTCGGTACGCGTCCATGATTCGATCTCGACTTCGAGGCCGATACAGGCGGGGGTGCCTCAGGGAACGGTACTATCGCCGCAACTTTTTAGCTATTATATAGCAGACCTACCGTCCCATCCCGATACTTCCTTGGCGTTTTACGCCGATGATACCGCCCTTTATTCTCATGGCTTCACCGCACAGGAGGCAGTAAATAATCTAGCCGCGCACATGGAACGCGTGCTAACTTTCTATAATAATTGGAAAATCCGGCTAAATCCGAACAAAACCCAGTTGGTCCTTTTTACCAAAAAGCGTACCAATATTGTAACACGGCCAATTAGGGTGCAAAACACCCTTATCCCTCCTAAATCCCACGCCAAATATCTAGGAATCTATCTGGACAAGAGCCTTAACTTTTGCCGTCATGTGGCATATATACATGAAAAACACTATTGTATTTTCGAAAAGTTGAGGCCTCTTGTCCGGAGTGGTTCCTATTTAAGTCCCGGCAATAAAATCACTTTATATAGGTCCATCATAAGGCCATTCCTGTTGTACGGGGCACCTGTCTGGTGCTCGCTCGCGGAGTGTCATCGAAAAAGGATCCAGATCATCCAAAATAAGTACTTAAGGGCGGCCTTCTCGGCAGGGCCGCGCACCCGGATCAGCGACTTACATGCTTGGTCAGGCGTAGAATACGTCAATGAATACATCGACAAACAGGCATGTAAGTTCTATGATCTGGGAGTGCGCGGCTCAACGAGGACCGCTAACCTGGCGACCTTAAGGTATGACCCGCGGGATGTGCCCAGACATGGCCCAGTCAACCCGTCCTAACCCGCTGACTAGACCCCAAGAACAGGCTCCGTCCATCTCGCCGTTTTAGCGAGGTGAGCGGGGCATGTTAAGGGACACGAAACAAGGCCACTTATATAGGTGGCCTTGCACGAAATCGGTATATATATCGTCACCTACACCAAACCCGAGCAGTACACACACTGCGATCGTGCTGCCTCCTGTTCCCCTGTTCCTTGCGGGCGAATTACGGCTACACGTAGCCAAGCATTATGATGTTTGGTTGCGATTCCCACCTCATTGAGTTTGCGAGAGTAATCTCTGACCTTTTTGTCCGATGTCTTGTGTGTTGTATGTTGTACTTGTGCCCATATGCCAAAGAAACGTGGAATGGGGTTTTTCACGCTGTTTTCCCCATGTTGCCTTTCCCTCATCTTTCCTCCTCCCTCTCCTCAAAAGCAAGTCATCTACTGTTATGCCTGTCGCAAACCATCATTCAACATTCTTGAAGGGCCTGGCCCAAGTAAGATAGATCAGTCTTTTGAGTGCCACTTAAAATCTGCTATTAAACATAGCTGGCAGTATATCAGCCAATTCTTTTAGGCGTGGCGTGTTGAGGGGCCATTAGTGGCGCTATTAAGAGCGCGCGAGGGGCACTTGCATGCTACCTTTCAGAACTAAAGTTATGTGTAGTATATTTTTAAGTGAAATTGTAATCTCAGATTAGTTGAAATA
>JAEQML010054947.1:0-37068 GCA_016904865.1 Pissodes strobi | reverse complement strand
AAGAATTAAATTGGACAGCAGTCTTAAACTGTCAATCACCACTAAACGAATTCCAAAAGTTTGTAACTGATGCATTTTAAAAATCTTTTCCATTACAAAAAATTAAGCAAAAGAAAAGTAAACTTTGGATTACGCCCGCTTTTTAAGGTTTCTTCAAAAAAACATGCGATCATTAAAAAGTATTCGATTGATTGATTGTCCTCGGTTTATAAGTTATTTTTGCAGTTATAGAACTATTTACAAAAAAGTTTTAAAAGCAGCTAAGGAAAGGTTTTACCAAAATAGAATAAAATCCGCGAAAAATGCAAGTAAAGAAAACTGGAAAATAAATTAATCAGTTAACTGGTAAAAACTCAATTCTCCCATCGAAGGTTAAATTAGATCCCAATATTCTTACCAACTATTACTGTACTGTTGCTGGAACATTACAACAAAACTTAAAAAGTAACGTAGATCCTTGTTCTTATTTATCAGATGTCACAATCAATGACACATTTTTACTGGATACTACAAATATATTTGAACTTAACGAAATCTTTATAGAAATTAGGGACAATAAATCCAGCTGGCTCGACTTTGTGTCAGAGAGTTTGCTTGGGAATTTGCCTGATAATGCATTGTATGTCTTGTCTGAGTGTATTAATGTTTCATTTTTAACAGGAGTGTTTCCAGACTGCCTGAAAAAAGCTATGGTTATGCCTCTTTATAAATGAGGTGAATTAGACAACCCATGTAATTGTCGGTCAATATCACTTCTCTCGAAGTTGTCAAAAATAGTTGAAAAGTTAGTTCAGAAAATAATGTTAATAGTTATTTTTGTTACAAGTACCTAAAATGGAGTTTTTCAGGACGAATCATTGCTGGAATAGCAGATGAGTCCTGAAAAACTTCATTTAGGTACGTGTGACAAACACTATTTTTGTCATACCCTCCCAAAATTTAATTTTTATTTATACGCCTGCAAATTTACCATAATTTTTCAAACCATAATGTACGACAAAGTTAGCTTAGAGTTTCATATCGTAGCAACTATTTGACAATTTTGTCATGTCATTCGAAATTTTTGACATTTAGACATATTCAGGAATTTTAGAATACTCCGTAAAGGTTGCCATGACGACTTTTAGGGCCTAGGCCTAAAAAGATGCATTTTACGGTCTCGAATGAATCCGTAAAATAGCTATTTTTGGGAGCGTATGACAAAAAAATATTTTTCAAAGGACAACATAATAAGTCACTCAATTTGGATTCCAACCCTTTAAGGGCACCCATGATGCCATGTTTGATCTTTGGGAACGGGTGTTTATCAGTCTGAATGAAAGCGAGCTTGTTGCCATTGTGTTTTGTCACTTCTCTAAAGCCTTTTTGTGTAAATCATATAATAATGGTTAAAAAGCTAGAAATCTATGGCCTTGGAGGAGTCTCATACTCATGGTTTGAGTCTTATTTCACAGGAAGAGAACAATTTGTTAATATAGGTGATATTCAGTCATCAAATTTAGCTGTGACCAATGGTGTTCCACAGGGGTCTGTGTAGGGCCCAATATTGTTTTTACTTTAAACGATATTAATAACCTCCCCATTAGGGCTAAATTAACATCATTTGCTGATGATAACACTTTGTTCTGGAAGGGAAAAAATACTGAAGATTTAAAAGCGATTATTTCTGAAGATCTAAAACTTGTGAAGAGCTGGGGTGACTCTAACTTGCTTTGCTTTAACTCTAAGGAAACCAACATGTTGACATTTAAATTTCTTTTTGATGATTTGTTATTAGATACACAGGCAATTGAAATTGTAAATTTCTTTGGATACTCAACTTAAGTTTAATGAACACGTAACAGATTTGAACAAACGATTGACAAGTGGTTGCTATGCTGTAAGAATAGCGTCCAATGAACTTCGTTTAAATACTGCTAAGTTGGTTTATTTCTCTTTGGTTGAATCTCATATTGGATATGGCATTGCATTTTGGAGTAATTGTTCTAATGAATTGTTTAATTCTGTTTTTATTATTCAGAAGAGAGCAGTTCATTATATGTGTAAGGTTGGATATTGGGAGCATTGTAAGCCACTATTCGTAAAACATAAAATACTCACAGTGTACAGGGTGCCCCAAATTCGAGCCTCATCATTGGGATCTCGGAAATTAGAAGAGATACGAGGTCCGTTAAATGGAGGCAAAGTTGCGCAATTTGATGCTGATCGAAATGCCACCTTAAAAGTTAAAAAATTCCGAATACTTCTGAAGATATTTAGAAAAAACTGAATATTCGCGATTTCATTTTTATTTTTTTTATGACTATTTGAATAGTTATAACAAACTAAATTTCATATTCTCATTGCTACTTTTTCTGTTCTACAAGATGGTGTTATCAGATTTTCAAACCGACGTTTCGTCTTTGTGCTACCATAATCAACTTTGCTTTTTTTAAATACGGCCCTGGATTTTTTATTACGGACTTTAAGAGCTTCTAATGTCCCAAAACCAATGATGCATTGCACTTATTAAAAAATCTTACCAAAAATATGATTTCTGTCTCTCTCTAACACATGAGTTCCATTAATATAAATTTTTCGAATAAGTGCGATACATTATTGGCTTTCGGACTTTAGATGCTCTTAAAATCAGTAATAAAAAATCCAGGGCCGTATTTAAAAAAATAAAGTTAACCCAAAGACGAAACGTCGGTTTGAAAGTATGATAACGCCATCTTGTAGAACAGAAAAAGGAGCAATGAGAAAGTGAAATTTATTTTGTTATATATATTTAAATAGAGTCATAAAAAAATTAAAATGAAATCGCGAATATTCGGTTTTTTCCAAAAATTTTCGTAAGTATTCGGAATTTTTTAACTTTCAAGATGGCATTTTGATCAGCATCAAATTGCGCAACTTTGCTTCCATTTAACCGACCTCGTATCTCTTCTAGTTTCCAAGATCCCAATGATGAGGCTCGAATTTGGGACACCTTGTACAGTATATTTATCTTAGAAACTGCATGCCTTATGCACAAAAAACATTACGATGAGTTAGAATATCCAAGATCTTGCCAAACTAGGCAACAACTTAAAATTCAGCTCCCTATACCCAAGACTGCATTGACACAGAGTTCGATTATTTATAGAAGTAAACAAATTTTTTATCATCTGCCTGTTAACTTAAGAGAATTGGGTAATTTAAAAAAAATTAGACTAGAGCTTAAAAAAATTTTATATGGAAAAGTCTACTATAGTTCGCCCAGCCGTTGTTGACCCTCGAAACGCATGCAATTGCATGCGTTTCGAGGGTCAACAACGGATGGCGAACTATATAATACTAATGAATTTTGGAATGATTCTTTTTAAATTTAATTGTGTTTGTTCCATTGTTAGTTTATTTTGTTTTAGTTAGTTGGCAACCTTACGTTTTATAACCCTATGTTTTATGTAATAATCGTGCCTATGTTACCTATGTTACTTAAGACCATGCTTTGTCAATGAAACTTGTTTTCCGACAATAAAGTATATTTTTGATTGATTGATTGACCAACAAATTTAGCATGCGAGCCTGTTTGTTACTTATATGCTTTCGAAACTCTGAAAATAATTTTACCATTACATTAATTTTTAGAGAGAAATAATTAAAATACCTTCAACATCATAACGATCGGCAACAATTTAAATATAATTTTTCCCCTCCCTGTATTGTAAACAACCCATTTTGACACTGTTTTGAAGGATGTAAGTGAGAATTACCAAAAAGGTATCGATTGCCCTTGACGACGGGTTGTAAGTCAACTTACCACGATTGGGTGATAATAATTTATGCCACCCGGTATTCGTTGAGTTTAAACTACAAACATAGGAGATACCTTTAATTTGTTATTTCATCAACAACGTCAAGCTAACAATGATTTATAAAAATGGAGTAATATTAAGTGAAATGAATATTAATAGTACAACTATTACAATTATGAACATTATTTACAAAATTCGGATAAATCTTTTCTCGTTTTTTCTCAATTTGTATGGAATGTTCTGACTCCATAAATTCTCCATATCTAATCAAGTTTTCTGATACTCTTGAAGTACTGCAGGAGACTTCTGCTAATAAAGTGGCCGACGTTCTTCTAAGGGAGTGTCCAGTATACTGCTTAAAACTCTCAAAGTTCAGAAAATTAGCAATTTTACTTGGAATTGAAGAAGTCGTGTTTTTCCCGACAGGCTGATTTAAGCACTTTCCATTTTGATATCGCATGAAGAAGCGAGGATTAAAATTCGTCATGTGAGATCTTATATCGATGTAATTTTGAACTATTTTGAAATAACAAACCTTCTCATCATCACTTTTAGTCACTGTAAATTTACGTGCCATTCCATTTTTGGAATCAGGAATAGTAACGATTATAACTTCATGCCTTAATTTAACATTGTCCATTTTCATTACACAGATTTCATTAGAACGGCACGCTCCAGCAATTCCCATTATCATTACAACCTTCATCATCGGGGGCTTCAAACAGGAACTTGTTCACTTTTTCCCTGACAAACACGTTGGAGTTTTTTAGGTTTATACCCGTCATTTCTTTTTTTTTAAATGCTCGAAGTTTAGGATACTTGGAAATATCTATGTTTTCCTTTATGAAAAGGGTGGACTTCAACATGGAATATTCACACCATAAGCTTGATGGAGACTTTAATACAGTAAATTTTTGGTGAAAGTACGGCAAAAGCATGGTTTCTGAAACTACAGTAGCAGTCTTTGTTTGGCACCATTTCTTGAAGTATTGATACATTGCTTCATACCTCTTCCTCGATTTTTCTGTGCAGCAGAGACAGACAAGCGATATTTGCTGATTCTTCTATATCCATTTGGCTATTATACAAATCAATAATTTCAAATTTGCATAATTTTTATTAATAAACTGTCAGTTTGCTGAAATAAGAATGTTTATGACACTATAGAAGCCGGCCAGAGCTGTCTTCATAATTTCATGCGAAAAGTATCGAATTAAATTAATACAAATCCAAGAATAAAATATTCTGCAGGGAGGAGAATAAATTTTATATACTCCACGGGATGTAAGTACATTTAATAGTCTCGAACTATATTGTCAGCCCTCGCTATCGCTCGGGCACAAAATCGTCCTCGATTAGTAAATGTCACTTATATCCATTATAGTTTAAATAAGTATTTCAATAGACACACATAATGCCTTAGGTTTCCAAATCACTACTATCTAATATTTGAAAAGCAGCCAAGATTGCGATAGCTTGACGTTTATTATTCTCCATTATAATCGATTCTTTTTAGGTTATTCGCGATCCGCACCGTTCTGTTCGACAATTACCATTTACCGGAACCTATCGACGTTAATCAGCTGATTATCGGAAATAATTGCACAAGTGCATCAAAATTACCGATAATTTTGCATGACAGCATGTTGTCTAAAAACTGCATGAGTTCATTTTCATATTTTGGAGAAAGAGCCCGACACCGGGCTCTTTTTCCAAAATATGAAAGTGACCGCATGCAGTTTTTCTAAGACAACATGGTCGAATGCAAAATTACCTGGTTATTTTGATGCACGAGTGTAATTCGGGGCAATATTTCCCGAATAAGGACATGGTTTAAAAAATACATTTTTTATTTTTTTTTATTACAGAACAAGAACGTACATGTAACTGTAAACAAAGCAAAGAGACGCAAAAGTACGATTTTTTTTTAATCCGAAACGAGACATTTTTAATAATATATATTCACTTGACATTGACGTTATTTATAAATTGTCGCTGTCATCGTAAGTTTACAATGGAATTACCATAGATACGTACGATGCAATTATCGCTGTGCTCTTTCGGTTTCTACAGTGCAATTATCGCTGTAATTTTCCGAGAATTGCACTCCTCTAATGGGATTTTTTATACATGAGGGAAATATTCGCTGTATACCTACCGGTAGATACGGCTACAATTATCGTAAATGTCCATTAATACTTTCGACAGTTCGTTTAATTTAAAATATGCTGTTTTTATAGTCTAAAATCCGTTTAAAAACGATTTTAAATGGCAAAATTGTATAAAAATCCGAAATTTCCGGACTTCTTTAGGGCGTGACTTCGAACAAATGTGTCGTGGATTTTGAAGCGAAAATTCATTTTAAATTCAACCGTCTGTTAAAAATAAAATTTAGTTCGCTGTGTGTCATTACATTGCACAGCGCGACTGTGGAACTGAACCGCTGAGGGCACTGCCAGGTAGGCGCAGTGCCCGACACTCTTACTTTCCGATTTCGGCAGAGATGACTAGCTGGTAGTGAATAAGCTGTGGTATTGTTACGTTTTTCCGTGGGATCTGACAAAAGCACAACGTTTACTATTTTGAGATAATACTCTCTTTATTCTTTATCACTGTAACAATTAAACACACTAAACTACTCTTATAACTTTACAACTAATAGATCTTTGTAATTCAGCACTCAATGATTGACTAATAACTACACGCATACTGCGCGCTGGTTATATCCAGTAGAATAGGTCTCCGAACTAATTCCGAACCGTCCGCCGCCTTCTGTATTATTCTTGCCCGGCCGCACTATATCGGGAACCTTCTCGGTCGGCAATGACTCATATGGAAGAACGTAGATGCGGCAAGCTTAGTTGAATAGGGTTGCACAAAAGCATTCGGATGGTCGCTAGCCGTGAGAGTATCATCGGGCGAGTTTGAGGAAGCGATACGGGCGGCGGTCAATTTTGTTATTGCCCTAATTATCTTATCCTAATGTAATGTGTTTCTAGACAACTAAGTAGATATATAGCAAAAGTACTCAATTTTCACATACTAATAACTTGACTACTGAGCAACATCAGGAAAAAATATAGTAACATATAATGACGAAAATTAATTTTGTAGGCGCAAAAGTTAGCAGAAGAAGCACACATTATGGGTAGTATACAGTGTTCCAAAGTATCAGCTGAGCTGAAGTCTGCAAGGTCAATAGTTCGCCTTACCGAGATTCAAGCGACGCTGCAAGAACAAAGGTGAGCATTTTACTTAGAGCTTCCTACATGTTAGGCACTTACTGGATCAAGTTACTATGTATCTTTTTGTCAGAATTATGAAGACAAGTAAAACTTTTAGATAATATTGAAGGGCATCTTTTCAATTATACAGATTTATACAAGTTCAAGATAATATCGATTCTGTCTTTTTTATTGGAAAGGTTTTATGTTTTTTCCCCGAACTTATATTTGATGACGTGTGACTAAGTAGGGCATATACACCGTTGAGTTAGGCACTTACTGAATCCAGTTACTATATATCTTGCCAGAATCAGATAATCTTGAAGGGCATCTTTTCAATTATACAGAGTAGGGCATATATACCGTTAGTCAAGAAACATATTTGCTACTTAATTTATTCTTGTCAGTTCCAATATGCATACATCATATAACTTAGACTCATTTAAAAAATAACCAATACTACACTAACCAAACCACAGTCCTCAAAAATAAAGCTGCTTTAATTAAAGTCTAAAATCTGTAAGATAAAAATTCGACTATTGTATTAAATGCATTCGTAATAATTAGTTTTCTCATCAAAAGAAATATATATTCCGTCTCAATTCGCGGAAATTGGATTTAACTTATCATGTCATGGGTTAAAAAAATAAACCTTTAGTTCTCGATTTCTCGCGACTACTGGCACAATATCCAATCTATACTTTACAATATCCCATAATACTGTTGATGTATAAACCTTGATCTGTGTGAGCGGACTGTATACTTTTCAATGAAAAAACTCTTCGTCTACTAACCCATCGTTTATTTAAATTTGGATTATTAAATAAGTTGAACGTGGTGGGTAGCACGTCAGTTCTTCTGGAAGAGCCGGGTCTTGCTGTGTAGTTACGATTTGTGGTCTTAAGGTCAGGCCTTTGATATTTCTAAATATTGAAATATATTCGGAACTACAGTTGCGATTAAACAGACAACAAAAATACGTTTTTTTCTATTCACTGCCATCTTTACATTTAAAAAGGTACCATGCAAACAATTAATATTATAATTAATATCATATTCTATCAGTAAACTTAAGTGAAATGACACCTGCGTTTCACACGCACAAGCTTAAAAATGTCTTTCCAAATGAAGAGTTTATAGGGAAGTTAGTCAGATCTGATATCCTGAGATGAGTGGTGAAGAAAGTTTTCCCTTAATATTTCTTTTTGCACGGCTCCTAAAACAGGTGTGAAATGAAATCTCAGTAGGTGGAAGTAGGCACTTAATTGATCAGAAGCTAAATGGTATAATTTGGAACAAAATTTTAAATTTTTTTCGGGGACAAAAATTTAAAAGTAGTTTTTCGTTTGGAATTAAAAGAGGTAATTTTAAAAAGCATATAATGTGTGGAGTATATTAACCAGTTTGTGTGCTCTAAAGGTTTTATAACATTTAGGTAATTTTTACATTTGAAATTAATAATTCATACAGGATTATAATTTTAAAACTTGCAATGTTGGGTAAGAATGTAGAACTAAAAAAAAAAGCTTGAAACAGTTTTACTGATTCAATGGGAGAACTAAAATGATATAATTTTCAGGGAAGTTGAATCAACCCTTAAACCTACAGAGCCACTCCATTCAAATTTTCAGCTGAGAAGGATTAGATGCGTCGCGCCTTGTTTTAAACGCTTTAAATTATCTAAATTTGCTCCTCTCTTTTTTGCTATTCACCTGTTGTATAGTTAAGTTTTAAATTTTTGGCAGTAACATTAAAAGATGCGAGCGATGAGCACATTTTAACGACACTTCCTTCCAAACCCCAACGTAGACATTTTAACGAAATAATAACATATTCAAAATCACTTAAAACTATTTATGTAATGCTAAACAGAAAGTAGAATAATGTAAGTGGCAACTGTTAATAGTGGCGTTTTATTTTTCGTCACACGTGTAAATAAAAACAATGTAACATTGAAACATTTGAAAGAAATACTTGGAAGCTCCGTCAATATTTCGCATAAATAGGATGGTATTTGATTGTTAATTAAAGATAATGTTACTTGCTTTTTAAATGCATTATCAAATAGCAGAAAGAGGCTCGTTTTAATAGGCACTTCGATTATCTTAAAATAAATACGAGGTCTATATCAAATTGTTCCTGTCGATTCTCTTTTACCTCTAAATCTCAGGAAAATCGGCTTCCTCGCAAATCAGTTTTTTAAGGTTTTGTAGAATGTAGTTGTCGCTGGAAGTATTATAACGACTAAATGAAATAAGGAGAGACATTGTTTTGTCTTAATTTGCCGTGATTGCAGGAATTTTCCTATATGAGCTACATTTAATTTAGTTTAGATACCCAATGCCGTTACTTCCACATAAACTTTTTATAAAAAGGTTGGAGGATTGTTCCTGAATACCCACAATTTTTTCTCAGATAAAACAAATGAATAATGCAAATTAAAGTTTCCAATATGTGCAGGTCATAGATTTACTTGAAATATTTTCGCACAATTTCACTTTAAATAAGACATACAGAAAAAAAATCCGAACAGGTTCGTCATGGAATCCGAAAGTATTTAATGATTCCCTGATTTCCTGTTAAAAGTTTTGGAGAAGTTTGTATAAATTGTATCCACTTGAGGTTTTTTTATAAATTGCTTTGTTCTTTGTAAATTTAGCCAAGATAGAAAGCCTAGTCAGTAGGAGGGGGTGGGTATGTATAGCTGAGGGAAAGGCAGTGTTGTTGGAGGGAGGGATTAGACAATCTAAATGTAACAGCATGTACACATTGCGGAAACCTGTAAAAAAAATGCCGATATTTGCCCATCCTATTTGTCTCACCAGATTTAAATATCGAAAATATTTTTAGTACTTTAATTTTCTTTGAATGTGTCTTGACCCAACTGAAACAGTTTCACTCATTCTTTAATCATCAAATATGGTGGAGCTTCGCCATAGACACAGCGCATTTTTGTGTCAAATATTGTATTTTGTTATAAAGGTACTAACCAATTTATTGGTTTCGCTGTAAATACGTATTTATGTGCATTTTCCAAAATATATGATAGTTGTGATATTAAAAACGTTGCTAAGGAAAGTTTTTTCCAGAATTTAAACCATTTCCTAGCAAGGTGACATTGTCATTTATTTAACAGGTAGCTGCCAGAAGTCGGATGTAACAACTCGACTACAATAAATACGAATTAAGTAACCCAAGACATTTATCCTACTTCTTTTTAGTACAAAAATATGATTAAGCTTTTCCTATAATAATAGGATAAAACAACGTTAAAAATTCTCACGTACATACGGACGTCATCGCACAAATATATGTTGTCAGTGACCTTACCCCATATAGGCTGAAGTAATGCGTATTATGGAAAAATAAAAATTCTTTATTTCTACTAACCCACTTACTTTCAGTGACTATCGGGTGGTTACTCTCTCTTTCAAAAATAAATAGATCTCTGCATTCCAGGCTAGAAAGGTTGTCCTTTATAAGATCGTCTCTAGAACTAAATTGGATTGAGTTTTGCATTACGAATCACATTAAACCAGAAGGTGTTACGTTTTTGCAGGAAGATTTAGAACTAATTAGTAGAAACAAGACAAGCTGTAATAGGTATTTGGAGAATACGTTTTTATATATTTTTTTTTCTGCTTGCGGCTTTTCAAACCTAAGAACTTCTTTGTTTAAAATGTCACTTCACTTAAATAGATTAGAGTACCTACAAAGTTGCTTCTTCGTTGTCCGATCTGAGTTTAATGTTTGGACGAACAAGTTCAAAGATGCAACATTCTTTCCAGGTCTGCAGAAGAAGCGACGGCAAATCGAATGGGATCTATTGGATCTAATACTGTGTTAATTTCTAGAATGGCATTTTCATCACTGCATTGCGGTTACATTTTATAATATTTTCCCGAAACAATTGTTTCTTGAGACGGATCTCTGATTTGGCTTCCGTCCAATATTATGCAAGAAAAATGTCTGGAATCTATCAAAAGTAAATTTTTGTTCTTCACTCGGCAGCGAATATACATTTTTATTTTTGATAGAAAGTGAAATGAAATGATGTTAAGCTTGATCACATTTTCTTTTAAATATCTGAAATTGCTGTAAATTTACAAATCACTGAAAACAACTCCCAATTTTTTCCATTCCTCAATTGGCTGGGATAATCTGGTCCCTCTCTGCTTAATTCTGTCAAGTGGCTAGTTGCATCAAGTTTAAAAAGTCACTCTATTTGGAATTAATTGAATCCGTAACACAACTTTCTGTCCTTAATTATGCTTTGGTCATCCATTTACAAATACCTTGAGGCAGTCTGAACGTTTATTCCATGGAATATCTTGTGGTAATATTGGTTTTTCACCTTTTTTCGCACCATCATTACCAAAATAGTTTACAATTGTGAACTAAACTGGGCGCCAAAAAGTATGGATAGGCGAGTTTTAGCACCATTTTCAATTTGTTGCAACTTGCCTATATTACACGGAGGAGATTGATTTTCTGGAAATAATAACATTTTCATGTTATACAGGTACAGGGTGATATGAAGTAATGTAAAAATACAAACAGTTAGATGTGTGCCATTTTGGCAATAATTTTTTTCGCGTTTTAAGTATTAGTTGTTGGGAAAATGATATTAATATCTCCAAAAATGTTTGAAAGTTTTTTGAAAAGTGCTTTTTAACAACAGATGTAAAAGAAAAATGTGTCAAATTTTTGATAGCAAATCTTTATTCCAAGAATAGCCTATTAATACTCATAAGATGGTTGGTTGGTTGACTGCAGTGATATTCATTCTTGAGGCTGTTGCATTTCATGCTCCAGCAAGACGTACGAGGCAGATGCAGCTTTTTTTTGAACGTACTCATCGGACGAATTAGGGATCTGCAGCGTTTGTCGACAGACTGCTCCGAGATACTGACCCAAAGTGTTAATGACTAATTTTGAAACAAAAGCATACAGCCTAATTAAGATCAAATTGAAAACAACGTTCACCAACTTAGCGCAATTTTCGGTTAATGTTTTTCTCGACCCCCGTATAATGTGAAAATGGTCATCTGTAAGGAAAGCTATTAAGTTATCGAAAATTTACAGATAAGCTTAGGGAAATTGAGATACTGATCGAAATCGGTCAAACCACTTTGCTACCAATAATTTGACAAATTTGTTGTTCACTAATTTATCTGCTACAAGGGACACTTTTCAGAAAACTACCAGAAACTGGTCATTCTGTGTAATCTTGACGAAATGAGCACTGGAATGCCCGAAACTACTTCAACAAAACTCAATTCTTAAAAAAGTTTCAGGAAATTGAAAATGGTGATAAAAATCGACTACAGTTTATTGCAACAGGGGCCAATTTGCTTATCTTTTTTTTTTTGTTTGAACATATTCTTACAAGGAGCTATATGTGGCGAGTTTGGATTCACAGAGAAAAGCCAAATTAAGGATTTTAACAGACAAATGTTGTTAAAAGTTGTATCCTTAACTCGAATCTACGCAACGGCAAATCTGTTTAATGGATTCTGATTGCCTGGATAAAAGCTTCCATCATGCCCACATTTAATTGATTATCTTTTTAATTCTTTTTCCAATGTCGCTTACTTTGCAAGCGCAAAAAACAGTTCTTTCTGTGGAATTTGCTAAAATTGCAAAACATACATATCTAAAAGAAAGAAAACTGTATTTTACGGAAAGACCTCCATTCTTTAAAATCGACACACTATTATAATTAGTGCACATGCGACTTTTGTTTAGGATATTTTAAGCTCTTGTAATTTCCATCGACCCAAACTAACTAGCAAATTTTTTATGAACAGCTTGTGTTCATCTGATTATAACATGAATAAATCCCATTTCAATGATTACGTATGTAACAGGAAATTATGATCCATTTGAACCGTTCCGATAGAACTGCATTTCAATCAAACCCTTGTTTATCCTGTTTTGTTCAATTCTGTTTCAAGAATCCGATCCCGATCTAATAAAATAAACGTATCTAAAAAGAAAGACGGAGACATGTAAAAGATGGATAAAGGAAGATCTATCGACTTAACCTTTTAAGTCAACGATACAGTGTCCCCATTCCTATTATTTTTCTTGTCTTTGTGGTTGTTTTTCTTTTATTCCCTTTTAATTTATATTTATAGTTAAACAACTCAAAATTTAAAAAATAATGTGTTTGTGGACCACACACCAAAAGTGAAACTTCATCCACACAAAACAGAATAATATACTTTAAGCAAATTCGCCGACTCGAATCGTAGATCATACTGTACATGAAACTCCGGCCTGTTCAACGATCGATTTTGTCAGAGAAAGTTAGGCTGGTTCAGCGCGGATGACGTGAAAGATACGAAGATGCTTGGTTTGAATTGTGTATGGGCCGTGTCCTCGCCTATCTCCTCCTCTACTTTCGTTACGGTTCGCCGTATCACACTTTTTGTAATACGCCCACTAGCTTACTCTCCAGTTATAGCTCGCCTAAAGAAGTCTCATTTCAACAAAAGTCTTCACCACCCAAATGGCTGTTACCTATCGCTTTCAGTTCCATTTTAAATCCATCTCTATTGCCAACTAATAATTGTTAGATCGCATTCAGCCAATTGAATCCTGAAAATTAAAGGATCGACTTGAAATGTCAGATCGGGTTAAAATATCAATTTGTATCGTGTAGATCGCGACTTTCAAGTGGATATAACTGCATCCGATTAGTTAGATCGCATAGATTTTATGTTGTACGCGTAATCAATGTTATTGGCTACGGCTACGCTTTTTCGGTTTCATCCACTGTTAATTTTTGCAGAATTTGATATATAGAAGTTAGTATGGAAATAATATTATCTCTTATAGTCAACCATTTCGCTACAATATTATTTAGATATTATGCATTAAGTATATTTAAAGGTATAAAAGTTTCCATTTAAAAGAAAAAGTTCCATAAATTAATATTATTGAGGTGAAACTGGAGTACCTATACATTAAACTGGTGAATGTGTTACAAAAAAAAATTATAAAATGTTTGATACGACGGCGACGAGGTGATCCTTATAAAATGTGTAACTTGCAGCGGTATAAAATGTGTGAACGTTACAAAATGTGTTTCAAATGTAGATAGAGAGATATACCGGGCTACGCGATGTTGGTCCGGTCCGTACGTGTAAAAAATAAATAATAAACAAAGGGTTTTTGTCATAATACCTTTTTGCCACCCAACATTAACCTTAAGCCGACCTCGTAAAGATAAAATTTATTTAAATAAAAGTTCCGTTTGCGAGGATCGAACCAGAAGCGCGACTAAGAAGAGAGACCGAGCCACATACCAACGTGTTACGGAGCCTCCGATATAATTTAGTTTAAAACTAAGGTACGACAAGCGTACACAGGTCTGTAGGCTATTCTCGGTTTCTTTTTATGCGGATGAAGGTTCACTTCCGGTCTGTGGTCCACAAGCACACTCATTTTATAAATTGAGATGCGGTTTAGATTTTTTTAAATATATTCCGAACTTAATGAACTATGAGATGTTTCTTTCCTTAAAATAAGAAAGTTAATCCACACGTTTAATTTAATCATTTATTTGAACATTTTGAGCATACTACTGAATAGTAATATCAATGCAAATGTTAACATTTTAAGTCATATATTCAATAATTTGGAAATTATAGTACTTACGGCATTACAGAAAGCAGTTCTTAGGTTTGGCGAATTAGGTTCAGGATGATATAAATAAAATATAAAATGTTAGGTTTTAATTGTGTAACAGCAAGATAATCCTTGTGTTTATTTTTCATATCGCTTAGGACGGGTGACTTACAGCTTGTGAAAATACATTATACACCAATTTGAAAAGGAAGCAGGAAATCTTGCTTTTCTAATTCGAAATCTATGGCGTTATTTATATCAGGCTGTTCCTTCGCATTAATCTTCAAGCTTGCTAATTATTGTTGAAATTTAAATTAAACTGGTGAAATTGCTCACACTCAATTGCTTTTAAGCCTGTTTAAAGTAGATTTAAGTTTAAATGTTTTTTTTTTGTGCAATTAGATCTACAGTGGAGTACTTTATTTTTTATAAGCCAATCCAGTTGACTTTAATATGCTGTTTCGAACTTTGGTAATTTACTAAGCTAAAACAATGCTCTGTGACAATTTGGGATTAAACATGTGAAGTTGCTAGCTAAGTCTTGGTAAAAAATATTAAGCAAACCTAGAAAAAGGGCTTTGTGCTACGGCCAACTGAGTGATAGCCCAAAAGAAAATCACTTTTATTGAGACGCTCTATATATAAGATAGTGCAGTCCTGTACGTTTGATCTGAATATGCACCAGGGACGAAGCAAAACTAGAGTTTTATGAAGAGTTGCTGTTGATTCAAATGGAATGCAACTCCATCGTAAATATTTCAAAACATGTTCTTTATAACGGGATGTAGCACTTCGAAACTGCTATTTTGACAACAGAGTTTCACACCTTTTCAATCGACTCCAATTCAAGGCATAGTCAAGCAGCGTCCTGTCAGTTTCGATATTGAGAGTAAGAAATGTGGTACCAAACATATGAAACTGTCTAATTTATGACCTTACAAACATTTCTACGTGAAATACGTTTAGTAGTGCTAAAGTTCTTGATAAGAGCAGCTATTTTGTATTCGTTTATTTTTGATAAAAATAAAAAAGGTTAGGCGGTTGAAACGGATTCATATTAATGACAATTATAAATTATCATAAATTATTACAAAAAAAAAAACAAGCTGTCCTTATAGATACCATGCTCCTAATGACAGAAGTTTTGGCCGGCTGAATATTGTGCGAGCCAATGTCCACTACAATTTTAACACTAATTTGTCGAAACTAAAACTGCTGAAACTAACCCAAACTACTTAAAACGAATACAGATTCTTTAAAAAGAACTGGTCAGATTTGTTCACGAATAGTATAGAGTGTTTATTAAAGTATATCCATAGACTCTATAACAATTATCAACTCTTTTGTTTTTAAATTTTCTAATTTTATTTCAACAGGAAGTTTGTTAAAAATCTTTACACTCATGTATATTTTTTGCAGTGAGGGTTAAAGGATGAATGGGATAAGGTATGCCTATGTTTCGTGTATTGTACTTATGTTGATAGTCGGTAATACATTTGCTGTGTTTTTTAAAAATGAAGAAAATCAAATATATGTGCAATATACTTCTATAATATTTATAGTGTTAAACACTTCTCTACATGACTCAATATATCCCATTTTATAAATACATGTTATAGATTTTTATATAATAAAAAATCATATATGTCAGTTTGATTCCCAGAAAATAATGCCATATCTAGCTACAGATTCAAAATTAGTATGATATATTATTTTTAAGGATTGAAGAGGCAAGTATTTTTCTAAAATTCTCACTCTAAAACAAATATTACTTAGATTTAAACAAACTTTGTTAATATGTGATGTCCAGTTTTAAAAACTCATTATTAATAACCCTAGTGCCTTAGTATATTGAGAGGTTAGGATATTTGCTCCTAATAACTCAAATCCATTTTTAATTTCAGCTTTCGATTGTTTGGTTCTAAATATTGTAAAGCTGGTCTTTTCTTTGTTGAGGACTAATTGATTCAACACCACATATTTACCCTAGAATATATGGTAACAATCTACATATTTTGTTACACTAAATTTATCCTGTAACAAAGCTTGATCGTTGACATAAAAAAAATAATATCGGTCCTACTATATTGCCCTGAGGCACTCAATGTTAGTGATCAAAGCAGTTGATCGGAAAATTCCATGACCCCTGGTAATATTTCACTTGATGCTATCCAAGCAGTACGATTTTGCCCAAAGAAATATACTTCCCGTTACGCCATATTTTTTCAACTTTTTTTTATAGAAAATTATGATTTAGATAACCAGTGGTGTTTGTCTTCTGAGGCATCTAGAATATTTTGTATGATCTGAAAAAAAATAGATAGCCATGCTGAAAACAGGAAAGTAAATTGCACTTACTCATTTAATGCGTAAGGTTTTACTAATGTATTTTTAAGACGATTTTAAGAAAATTACATATTTACATGAATTGTTTAAGGTGTAGCACCTACAGCTATACTTATTTTTCAAATTGCTACAGAGTTCTAGTAACTCAGAAGTTGGTATTGGAGTTAGATACATTGACTGGCCATTTGCTGAGATCATGCATGAAAAATTTATGTTGTTTAATTGTTTAAGCAATTCTGAAACTATGGGAACTAAATGGTTGTTAAAATTATAGTTTTTACGTTAAACTTAGGTAGTTGCTCCTTGGACTGCCAATGTTCGCTTATCCATAGAAACTTATAAATTTATATTTGAAGCTAATCAATTTTCTAACCGATCTGTACTATTCCCTAGAAACTGAACATGGTGACATAAACACAGTTCATCATTTATGAAATATTTTTGATAACCTGTTTTTAGGCTAAAAATCAGTAGCTTCATCTTTAAAATTTTCAAAGAGATGAAAGTTTAATCTCTTAGTACCCACATTAACTGGCCAAAATTGCGGGTTATACATTTCGTATTTTCTGTTACTACAGACTGTTTAAGCTTTTTCGGCTCCCTTGGCATTTCTTTAACAATTACAGTTGCGTTTTCGAAGCCAGAGTGCTTTTTAATGTGATTTAATACCTGATCACAATTAACGTGGGCTTTAATCCTAGGGAGATGTAACCACACTTTATCTTCTCCTAAAAGCCCTGTATTGTAATTCATCCTCATGTGCAGCTCCAGTACAGAGTCTTTTTCTTGGATATTGACTTTTATAAATGGAGTGTGATCGTTGTCATTTTGATTCATTGTTATTAAATCATTTAAGTTAGTATTATTTGTTTGAAGGTTAATTTTGTCAACTTTTTTGATCTGAAAATCTTCTAGGGGAACTGGATGAGAAATTTACGTTTTTGTTTACTTTGATTTTCTCACACAAACTAGAGAAAAACGTTAAGTCTGTGCGGGAGTAGTTAATAAATAAAACTTTTTTTGTCATGCGTTGCATTTAAAAGTTTTTTTGCAAATTAAGCTGCTATATATTGGGCAATACACAATGTAAAGCATAAAGAAGTAACACACATAAATAAACATACAAACATTAACGTAGCTATTGGCGTGACGTATAGCCACTACTAGACAATATTCTATATTCTAGATAGACAAGATATTTAATAAACAAAAGTTCAGTGATGACTTCAAGAACCTGCAGACAGCGATGTGACTAAAAAAATAAGTATGTGATTGAAGTGCATGAATCGTTATTATTTTGTTAGTGTAACCTACCGTTATTTTGCAGTGCAAACGATCAACAATATTGTGATATGGTTTTTCCATTTCCATGATAAACATATAGGGCAAATGTCTAAAAGATTATTGAGGTCCAATACTGAAAAGTTGCCAATAATAGCTGAGACGATTCAGACTATTTCTCCAAATCTAAGGCTTACTGCATAACGCGCGATAATAGATAATGCAGTACGACTATTACTAACTGCACATTTTTTCGTGGAGGCTCCGTAATCCCTTATAGGCGTTTTTTTCGTTATTGTCTAGAAGTATCTTTTTTTTTGTACTTTTTGTTCCTGATTTTCCGTTTTTCTGTAGTGTGGCGGTAAATGAAAATGTGATCCTCAATCCCCAAGACGACCTGAGGGGTACTCTTTCAGTAATACAGTTGATATTTCTTGTTTTATAAAAGTATATAGTTTAGTTCATGTAGCGTTATTATTGGGCACGAAAGACCGAAAAGTACTGTTTTGTCAAAGTAGATCATGTGTATTATCGGGGATGAAAAGTCATATAAGTAATTGCAAAATAAAACTTACGGCTTTCAACGTCCTCGCTGCAGCTGAAAATGATAAGCTCAAAAAATATTGCGATCAAGGCTGAACTTACTTGGACTGTCGGGTCCGTGCTTTCTTATGTTTCATTAAATTTCAGTTTTTTATGGCACTTACACGTACATTAAAGGGAATATGGCACTCAACGAGCGGTGTCTATGCGAAGATGTTGATTGACACAGTGCTTTATTAGCTGTAGGTAGAATTAAAAAGACGCAGATGTCCTGGGAGTGAGCTCCACAGTGATGCAGTGCGTCAGACAAAGGAGTCCTTGTAAAGCGATGTTCTAGGTGTTTCCAGTTGTACGACGAACAGATGCGGTCTTGCCGTCTGTCGTGATTGTCTGACAGGCGTTGCTGGGGCGAGCCAAATCCTGGTAATACCTGCCGTGAAAGTATATGTAAATCAGGTAGATCTCGGCCACATGGCTTCGGTGTTCCAGACTATCCAGATCCCGGGTCAACTACTGGCTCACCGACGAGACGCACAGCAATCTTCTTAATCCAGCAGCTTTAGGACTGTGAACCATTTTCTCAAAAATGTGACGTACGATATGTGAAATTTAATTGTGACCATTGTCGATGACAAGTAACACTGATGATGGGTACTGCCGAAAGCGCACTGTTACGCTCTTTATAGAATTCTCTTTGGATTAAATTGTGCATGATATACAAACATTGTTTCATTTCTTAATAAATTATAGTCTTGACAAAGGGGCTTCAAGTGCTGTCATTAAAAACAGCTAATGTTATATCTTTTTATAGCTTTTGATACCATAGTTATATCGTTTTTAGCTAATAGACAATATCCTAGGTTATAAAAGTCTCGAAAAAAGTTAAGTTTCTTGAAACCCACATTGTGTATATGCATTATTTTCATATAACCAACGCCAAGTTCATAGCCGGTCTAAATGCTCAACTTCTTAGTGATACTTAAAATTTGACACACTTGGAAAACTAAGTCTATGCACTCCGAGATAATTTTCGTTTCTAGTAGTCGCAGTGTCGCCTCAACTCGCATATTGTTTGTTATAAAGTCTTAATCACGTCAATCTTAGAAAAACTGCTCTATGTTCTATATATCCTGAGAACAAGACGATCAGCTAATACATTTATTAGAAATATATGTACATTGAGTGTAGAGCCTGACATACATTTCTGTGTTTTAGGGCCAGTCAATTTTATTTATTAATATTTGGTTTGCATCCCGTATACTTTTTTTTATTTCGTTCGCAAATCCTTCATATTGAAGGTATCAGCGTGTTCAGAAATGCCCACCCCGGGGGAAAGGTAATAATTGGGTCTCCCCAAATTCGTTCAGAAACCGAACGGGTAAAACTAATGACGTTATATGTTTCCGTTCAGAAATGGGAATTAGGCGGGTAATAATCGCTGACATATGCGGAAAGCGCGTTGGTGACGAAGTGAAGTTTGTCTTGTCATTAAAATTTGAGAAATAGATGAAAATTATAACTTTTGGTGTTTAGGCCTCATATTTGTAAGTCTTTTCTTTGTATTTATGAACTTTTACCCAAATAATGTGAATGCGTTTGCCTGTCTCCTAGATGAAAAAGGCAATCCCGTAATGGAAGGTGGCCAAATTTATTTATAAAAAAAAGATTGTGAATATAACAAATGTTGAAAGGCGTTCATATGTAAATACCAAGGTTTATCGGCACATCTCCCTGAGGACGTCATTTTGATCACCTTACCCGTACCGTACCTTGGCATTAACGTCCGTTTCTGAACGCACTCCTGCATATCAAAATATTGTCGCCATTTAAACCATGATTGTTTCCAACGATATCATTTAGCATAAATAATAAGATTATCAAAAACTAAGAAGTGCAAACCATCCAAAAATTTCACTCAATTTTGAATAGTATTTAGAAATCTAAAGCTAACTTTTGCTTCATTCAAACAATCGAAACTTATATATATCATTCAGCATAGATGAAAATATATTCTGAAAAGAGACATTTCAAACAAAATTGACAAGTCTTAATATTATAAAACATAATTTTTATACATTGTATATTGAGTCCTGGCTTATTACATGTCAAGATATAATGTGACAACATGTGCAGCTATAGACCTCCATTCAGCCCTGTTTTCTTCAAAAGAGCTCTACAAAAATTGTTACACTTCTACAAAATTGTATTTGGTTGACGGATACCTGAGCGAATGACAGTCTGCAGATAAGAGCACTTATATGTATCCAGATTTAGTTCAGTCAGAATTACAAATAAATTACCTTCTTTAAGACGAACCGATTATCTTAGCACTAGCATGCATAATATTAATTGGTATTGCTCTATTATGTATAACACTATATTTTCAATTGGATCCTTGTCTATTAAGATGACATACGTATATGCAAAATATATCATACTTTAACTATACGTTTCATCGCTTTATTTATGTCATCCTTAAAAGTTTATTTTTAATCCTTTTTTTTTAAATTTACTAACCGTAAACAGATAATATTACTAATGTTTGCCTGTTTTCTTTCAGAATTTTGTTTTTACGCCAACAGATAAAAGAACTGGAAGAACTGAAGTCTCAAAATTCGTTCATGTCTGACGATCCTTAGTATCACCAAATCTAGTGTATAAAATTGGGCTAAATGTTGCGTTCTAGCGAATCATTTTGCAATTATTCGTTTAGTCGATGTTGTTTTAGGGCGATCGGTACTGTTTGGTTACTTACTCATCTAGCTTCTTAACCTTTGCTACGCAGCGCATCCCGTTCAGACAGAATCAAATTTTAGCTGTCGCGAACGTGTAAGTATTAATAGTGGTCGCAATTATATTTGTCATTAATGTTCTCTTTATTATGTTGTTGATTTCAAATTTTAAATACTTTGTATAATTTGACAAAATAAATAAAGAAATATGAAATGCAGACTACGTTATAAACAGTGTTTATTTATGATAAAATTTGTTTTAATTCCTAGTGCGGCCATAATTGGTAATGGCAAAAACGGTTTCTAATTAGTCTGGCAGCAGTCGACAGAAGGCATCACTGCCAGTGAGGTTAGTGAACTGTTCTGAATAAACTTGAACTATCCCTGCATGTTCTGAATTCGGCTCCTGTAAAGTTGTATTTCAAAGGTGCGATTCAAATACAATGATAACGCCAGTCGCGAGGCGAAACTGTTTGAAAAATAGTTATGATATTACATATAGAACGAAATCGGGAAAATTTTCATTTGAAGCTTTGCAGAGTTTCTTTTCACGATTGGCTTTCGCTCTGTATGAATCTTCTTTCGAAGTACAACTACACAGATTTCAAAGTCAGAATGCCCAATGCAGTTTAGAATGTCATGTGACTCATTTGCCTTTCGTTTACATGGTAATCTCTGGCGGTTTTGCTTATTCAGCTTTATGTTCTTCGGTATTCCCACAAACATTACTAAGAAATATTGACGAAGGGGCCCCAATAGCTTAATATGTTACATATATAAATTCCTCTTCAGAAGTAAAAGTTTATATTACTTTGGATACACTGTAGAGAAAAATGCAAACGTTAAATTGTATTCTTTTAGGGAAATAATTTTTTGACAAAGTTCTGACTATATCTTGAGATGCGCTAGATGTTTAATTAATATTTGGATAATTTTTATAATTTTAAAATTTAGTTTTAAGGAAATATTATATTGTCAACTCTTGGTTTAATTTGAAACAATTTCAATTTTTTCTCCGTTACAGCACAGTTTTTTCCACATTGTCGAAAGAAACACTTTGAGTGCAAAAATTCTCTTTCGGTAATGTGGATAAAGCTAGTGCATTTTGCCGAAGGTTTTAAATCCCAGCTTAGATTTCCTCTATGCAAACAGTTTCTCTTATTAGATAATGTCGAAACCTGTTTGATTTAGTCTTAGCTTTTAGATTCCAAGCCATCCTTTTTCTTGTCTAATGAATGTACATAGATTTTGTCGTTAAATGGATTGGCGCAAACCATTTAGCGGCAAAATAAACTTCAGTTCGCTAGAAGGCGTCTTTCCAAGTTCCACTGGCAAAATTCATAAGAAAAATCTTTTAAATTTCTAAATCTGTACGCATTAAATCCACTGCAACAGACTAAAATTCGCTTTCGTGGTCGCTAATCTCAGTTTAGGTTGTGCGATTATTAGCCAGCTTTGCAAAAATGTCTACAAATGGAGGATGGAGCTAGAAATCTGTTAACGCCTATCAAACAATATTACGTTTTTGTTTAGTATCAACACATTTTGCTAAATCTCTAAAAATGTCATAGATGAAAGTGCATACCGTCTGATGTCAAAACTACTAGAATTGTTCCAGATTATTATTGCTTAGTTCAAAAATCAAGTCGCATTGTTATCTAAAAAACTGTAGAGGCAGGCTATAGAATTGATTATGAAGATAACTGAGCAAAAATAAATCGAATAAGGTATTTTTGTTTCCAAAATCTGCCCATAATTGAGAATCTTAAGTTTTGGTGAGTGTGATACAATATAATAATATTTTGATAAAATTACATATGCTTCAGTAGCTATAGGGCTGTAAATCGTACAAGAAAAAAATTGTCACATTTATAAAATATCAGCTTATTTCTTGAGATATACTAATAAATATTTTATTAAAAGCAGTATACCATACAGCATCTCATGAAGTAAGAAAAACCTTAAATATCAAATATCAACTTTGTGATATTTGTTTTTTTTTTGTCTCTGTCTAGTGAAGGCTCGGGAAATTGTATAATCATTTTATGTATCACGCACCAAAACTATTTTCTTAATTATCAGTACATTTCGAAAACAAGTTGGGCACCACCATTCATTTATTTTTTTAGCTAAAAACATTCAATAATTATTGTTGTGTAAGATAGTCTAAGCTGCGTTGGGATTAAACTATTTGTAATATTTTGTTCATTTTTTCTAAAGAAGTGTTCGGTAAACACCATACTATTTTTTATACAAACAATAGTAGCCAGACTGTACCCCATATTCGCTCTAAAAATATTTTCGGTGTATATTTTTTAATTAAATTATTTTCTTTAGTATGTGTCCTCAAATGTAAAACATTTAATTTTGTATAGCTAACCAATTGAAGACTATCTGTGAACTGTTCTGCACAACATTTCATGCGTTCAAACCAAGAGCATTTACTCCTACAAAATATTTCGCAAAACATGTACAACAAAACATTCTTTATTTAAAAATAAGCCTGAAAATTTAAATTAACTTGTATATGAAAATGTTCGAATTGTGGCCAAGTTGCACATTTTTGTACTCGTATGTTTTGACGGTCAGAAATTTGGAAAATTCCGAATTCTTACAAAGATATCCGTAAAAAAAATCGCAATGTTATACTGATTTTTTTTCTTAAATAAAAAAAGTTAAGACCAATTTCTACAGGGCCTTTTTGTTCTCTAGCCAGTAATAGGATATTTTTAAAATTTAAGATTTCATTTCTTCTGAACCATCAAAACATTGTTTTTTTAATATGGACCTCCAATTTTCTTTACTTTATAAAGACATGGGCTTTTACTAAAATACCCCATTTTTGCAAATTTGAGCACTTAAAATAAGTAGGTTTAAAAATGTATACTTCATTAAATATTAAATTGTTCAGCCTTATGAGATTTGTAGTAGACGTGGGCCGATACTGTGTTTCCGATATAGATACCCATAATATATCTGATAATAAAGAAGTTTCTGAAAGGACAAACTTTATTACAAGTCAGATTGCAATAAGATTTAAAATATTTAAAGAAAGCTAAGTGGCCAGTAATGTTCGCTTTGGCGTCAATACATTGTCTGCTTCTGAGAACACCTGAGAAAAGACAGTCAGCTAGTATAGATAAATAAGTCCTTGCCATTAAGTGTGGAAAAATGTTGTGATGTTATTCCAGTATATAAGTGGATCTGTTTTCAGCTAAACAGTTCTTTTCCAAACTTTGGTTAAAATGTTTCCATATATCGCATTGTTACTACCCGCTAAGCGTGCTTCACAAATTCCACAAAATGGATATATACCAGGTATTTACATTATTGAAGTTAATAGAATATACTAAAATTAAATACGTAAACAAATAACACATGCCTACGCAACGGTGTTATTTGTCTCTAAGAAGTTATGAACGAACGTCGAAATTAAGCATTCTTTCGAATGAGTCAGAACGCGTTTTGATATTCTGATTCAGATTAGCAGAATTAGGGCCACTATGAATTTCAGATATTTTAGTCTCGATGGATATCTGAAACTAGTATGTATCGGCAGATTTTCAGAGACTGAGTATCAGTTTCATACCAATTTAAAACTATCTACCTCTCTTTTTATCTAACGTATACTGGAGTAATTTTCTGATATTAATTAAGTTAATTAAAATTTAATGTTTCTTGTCTTTTTTTAATATTATTGGCGTAAACGTGATTTCACAAATTTAAAATTTTAAAATTACAAATTTTATCACTATGATAATAAAAAAAAACGACCCTTGACAATGATGCAAATGAATTTACAAAAAAAGTTGTACTATTTAAAATACAAAAATGTAATAAAGTCAGTGAAATAATGATTATAAAGTTTAAAAAAAAAATACATACTCTTCCGCATTAAACAAAAAAGTGCTAAAAAATTAATGATCGAGTTTTTTGTATTTTAATTATAATTTTAGAAAAAAGAATTAGCTATTTTACTAAAAGGGGTCATCTTTTACGAAAAAAGTAAAAAACCAGGATTTTTTCAAATTGTTAAGCATTATTTTTTAAGCCTAAAAATGTGCAGTTTACCGCAAATTAAACTGTATTGTTCTTCCCTGTATAGGTCTATTATGTACCATTTATCTAGTGGCTAATATACGGGATTACCCACCCTGCTAATACTTTCGATTTCTCAAAGCTTATAGAAAACCTATAATACACATTTTAGAGAGCCTAGTAAAAAAGTGGAACATATATGCTAGTTTCCCCCTCTGTTTTCAAAATTCTAAACATATTTCATACCAGAATATATCAATGTTTTATTGATTGATGCCGAATCTGGTCTAGCCAGAAGTGAGTGTTTTACTACGGATTGAGAAAGTCATTTCCTAAGGTTAGACTAGAAGTAATATTTATCTGAACTCAGTTTCGAAAAAAATATATTCGAATCCTTAACAATTCGTATTCATGTAAAGCTTGTAATCATGTGCATATATAAAATTCTACACAGACGATTTCATATAAATTATAAATAAAAATATATACTTTTGATATATATTTTCAGGTTTAACTTAATATAGATTTTATGTTTTTTTTTACATACAAGCGTACTTTCTATGTTTTTTTTAACACATCTTGGTTGGAATGCGTAAATGCTGGGTAGTATTTTGTAAAAGTAAGTGACTTTGTATTATATCGGTTTTATGTTTTAGAGTATAGGTAAATTAATATTACAATATAGAATTATAGATTTTGTTACTGTGTATATTTTCATTTTACTACCTTTTCTATATTTCTGTTTTCGTCTTCTGTCAGTGCTAAGCAGCATATTTTTTACTGGCAGATTCATTTGGGATGAATTTTATACTTTTACATTGTACATCCTTGTAATAAACGACCTATATTGAAAAAAATGTGCTAGTCTGAATGGAAAAAAAACGCCAGGAAAAATATAGATCGGAGTGCCCCGAAATTAGCGTGATTTTTTCTATCGTGTTCTAAAGTAAAAAATAAAATTTCATATAAACATTAGTCAAAAAATAATTTTTAGGGGTACTACAACCTTCCAAAGACGGCTCCTGAAGATAATGTTTTACCAATATTTCCGCAACCATGCGTAACCAAATTGCGAAACTTTGTAAATTTTATAAACCTTGGGCGCCAAAATGAATTTTTATATAATTTTTTAACATCTCGCCATAGGTATCACTTACGGTCCGAGCCCAGTGTAAAATGATTCTTTTTGCATTAATGTTTTCTTCTGAAATTTCAATGATTTTTACGTGCAAGTTTAGTTCATCTCCATAAGATGCATCGATTTCGGGTAAAATCACTTTCAGAGTCGAGGTGCATGCCATAATAAAGCTATTTATTTGAGATTCACGACCTAGTACACTAATTAACTATTTGTATTAATACGACCTTACTCGAAAACGACACGCCTTATCGAGATGAACTTGAAGCACCCTTTTATCCTAAAAACCATTGATATTTTATAAATTTGAAGGGTAAGAAAGTTGACAAACCCTCAAAAAGAGGCCATTTTTACACTGGGTTGACCTAGATGTGATGTACTTTTAAAACTTGAAATACGTCATTCGCTTTGGCGTGCAATGTTTATAAAAGTCTCCAAATTTCCTAATTTTATCTTACGTGGTTGGTTTCGAAACTATTGGAAAACAACATCTTTAGTTTCTACATTTTGGAGGATTGCAGTACCCTTAAGAAGTATTTTTCGACTAATGTTTCTTGTTTTTTGCCTCAGTATACGCTGGAAAAATATTGCTCGCTAATGAAAATCTCTCCTAGATAAACAATTGTATGGGCGTCTCGTATACTTTTCAAATTGAAAGCATAATGATGAGAATGACATAGGATCCAAAGCTGCCAAAATCCTCAGAAAGGTACAGGGGCCGTATATAACCACTGATCTATTCGAAAGACCAGTGTATATAACGCATACGGAAGATGGGGCATCAAGTTATGGAATCCATAAATTCGGTGAGAACTACATATTATGCAAAAGAAAAACATTCGTACAGAGAACCTCTTTTTAATTTGCGTTCAAAGAAGATAAGTTTTCTTGGAGGAAATACGAGACTAATAACGCCTCGAGTATATCTATCTACACCTACATAGTGAATACGAATATCTTCTAAATCGCATAGAGCAATAAACACTTTTGAGATATCGATGCCAACTTACAAACTTGAGAAATCATAAACATAACTAATTTAAGCATTTCACTCAAGAACGTCATTTATGACACAACAACGGTATTATGTTTATTATCTTATAATATTTATGAAGTGAGGTATTTCAGATACATGTTTATTGCATTTTTGTATTTCTATATACACGGTGTCCCATATAAGAATGCACACTACAGGGATCTCGCAAATTAGAAGAGATACAACGATGATTAAATTAGAGAAAAGTTGCGCCTTGCTAAATCCTTCGACGTCATCTTTCCAAATCTAAAAAAATCCGATTATTTCCGAAGATATTTGGGAAAAAACGATTTTTCCCGATTTCGTTTTTTTCTGACTTTATTTGAAAAGATATGACAATGCAAATTTCACATTCCCATTGCTAGTTTTCAATCTGACGTTTCGTTTCTTAGCAACCATCATCAACTATCTTTTTTCAAATGGTCGAGAAAATTTGTTTTGTCCTAAAAAACTCTAATTTCAATACTAAATTCAACGACATATCGCTTCTTACATTTAGCCGACGTTTCGGATGAAAAAAACCATCATCAATGTTATTTGATGATGATTACGAAGGAACGAAACGTGGGATCAAAAATCTAATTTCGCCATTAGGTAGAGGACAAAAATTGGCATAGGAACGTGAATTTTAATGTGATCTATCATCTTTATTAAAATCTGAAAAAAATTAATGATGTTTTAAATTTCAAGAATTCGTAGATTGCAATTATTGATTTTTTTCAGGCTTTAATAATGAAAATTGATCAAAATAAATTTCACACCCTTATATAATTTTGCCTCCTCTACATGATGACGTAATTAGATTTTTGATCCGACGTTTCGTTCCTTCGTAATCATCATCAAATATAATTGATGATGGTTTTTTTTATCCGAAACGTCGGATAAATGTAAAGAGCGATATGTTGTTGGATTTAGGATTGAAATTAGAGTTTTTTAGGAATAAAAGAAATTTTTTCGACTATTTAAAAAAACAAAGTTGATGATGGTTGCTAAGAAACCAAACGTCAGATTAAAAATGTAATAACATCAACTTGAAGAGCAGGAAAAGTGGCAATGGCAATGTGAAATTCGCATTGTCATATCTTTTCAAATAAAGTCAGAAAAAAATAAAAACGAAATCGAGAAAATTCGGGTTTTCTCAAATATCTTCGGAAGTAATCGGATTTTTTTAGATTTCGACGCATGAAGTTGTAGGGTTCGGCAAGGCACACCTTTTCTCTAATTTAATCATCTTTGTAGCTCTTCTGGTTTGCGAGATCCCTGTACTGTACATTCTTATATGGGACACCGTGTATAGAGCTACTTAAGATTGGCGTATCTAAATGTCTTAATTAATACGGTTTATGGTTACGTAGCAGATATATTCAAAGAAAAAAAATTAAAAACATAAAATTTATTTTCGAAAATTAATCCAAAATACTTGCAAGAATGCTGTTGGAATAGATATACGAAAGCACAGTGAGTACCAAAGCTAACTGCATAAAAGGCCTCTGATTTGCGAAACTAAATCTTCCGATCTCCAGCCGCGAAAACATTAGCTTTTTCGTTTCCTTGTTAATTGTATTTATTTTATGAAAATAATTATTTTTAGTAGTTTTTTTATTAAACTTTTGACATATATCGTTATGATCGAGTCTTTTAAGCGATTTCAACTAGATTCCCTTATCCATTAACATTCATGTCCTAAATTCCAAGTACTAACTTTAGTTAATTTCTCGAATAATTTTCCCAAATATAATTGACCTCGTTACATTATCATTACGTTGTATCCACTAATTCTCAGTAAAGAAACGTTTCAATTTTAAAGCTAAGTATTATTTTGCAATGGTGCTATTTTGTCATTCTATACATTATAATTTTACAATGCTCACGCGATTAAGTTCGAAAACGTTTCGTTTTGGGCGTTTTCAAAGCACCCTCTATATAGAGAAGATGCTGTCAATATTGTCAGTTTATTTTGGCAACTATTAGATATATGATCAAAACATTCTAATATTAGCCTGTAAAAATCCAAAACAATTTATTCTCCCAATCAAGCAAAAGGGTTATTTATACCTATTAATATGTGCTTACGTATTTCCTTCAAAAAATAATAAATTTCTTTATGTAATAATAATTGTGTGAAAGTAAATATTAAGTCACATTTTGAGTATTCCTAGCTAGTAAAAAAAAATAATCTATCACAATTCTATCTTCTGAAATGATTTAAAAGTCAACTGCAGAACTTTATCCTTTTTATCTTGTCTATGACCGATTTTTGTTAGTTAAGTATATCTGTATGATTTTTTTTTAGACCTACCTGTAATTATTTTATTGTTAAATATATTTTTTCTATTTATTTTATGTCTTTTCATTTTTATCCGGAATGAAAATATACACAAACGTTATACCTAGAAAATTGTATGTAAATTTTTCCTAATATTTCCAAAGCGTCGTTCGCAAAAACTCAAAATACACCATATGAAATGTGTGCATACTTAATCAAAAATAATTACAAGATCTTTGCCTATTTTGCATTTCCTGACTGTACGTATTCATTGCAAAATAAATTAGATTTTTCTTACTTTGGAAAAACGTTTAGATCAAATCGCGTTCATTTTTATATTGCTCTAGGCAGTTTGTGAGATATTGCGGTTTGATTTTTTGCATGCATAATCAGAACTTATAGTATCTTCGTCTGTTTCATATTTCGTACTTTACGAACGCATTACATTTATGAAACCTTGTATAAATTAGTTTAAAAATTATGTAGATATCGAGAAAAGAACCAAACGCATCTATTTTTAAGTTGGCTACTTTAAAATAAGATAATTGTTATTTTGAATATTTAAATCACACAAACGACCGCATCTTTGTTATGTGATGAAAAATTAACGCTAGACCTTTTTATGTTATTGCAAAGAAGTGTAAAGGCAGATCCGCATTCTTTCATAACAGCTCACGTAGTTTCACACTTAGAGTATAAGAAACTCTTTAATCAGGTTTCACACACATGTTGAATATGTGGGTGTGTTTGTATTGGTTGGAATTTCGCGACAACGTAAGTAAAGTATAGGTAATGCGCAACACATGCGTGAAGCCCTTTACTACACTCACTTATTAGGCAGTGTACTATTTTGCCCATTTTATGTAAAAATATTAAAATGTTATAGCGTTCAACCAATATCTAAACACTTACAATACGTTTTTAGATTTTAGTATACAAAAAGCAGCTATTTGTGGCCAACATTTCCAAAAAAGTAACCAAAAACAATAAAAACGCATGTGTAGGCATGCATAGTGTATATATACCGGCCTGTGCATTCAAAACTCGTGAAATCGGCTGCTGGGAGTAAAATTGGCAACCGTTTTAAAAATGTATGGATGCGGATCAGCCTTGATATAGTTGAAGTAAGTTTCATTTGAGTTATGATGTGGATCTGTCGCAATTTTCATTAAAAATAAAATGCATAAATAACTGACAAATGATTAAATTTATAACTAGTAATTTTATTGTGAGAATATGGTTTGTCTTCAGCAAAATTTAAAGATATTAAAGTACCTACTTTTTCAGAATATGTGATGATTCTAAAAAGTGGCCTAGGTATTCCATTTATTTATTTATCTATGTCCATTTTGGCCCTATCGCCAAACTCGTAACGTTAAGGGATACGCAATTAAAAAATTTACGTCTTCAGGCTTCAGGTTTTCTATTGAATCACGTTTCTATGAATTTGGCCCAATATTTTATGATAGGTAGACTGTATGTATATTATACTGATCGAGTGAAATTAAAACATTTTACCAGCGCCGTAAAAACGCCAATTTATATAGCTAAACTTATATGATATGTAAAGACACTGAGAGTTTGAATTATATGCTTTATTTATGATGCTTTGTTCTGTAGCAATTTTTTATATAAAAAAAATGTAAATATCTGACTATTAAATATATAAAAATAGTAAAATATCCAGATTGTGGAATTATTTGTTTTTATCGGCAAGAATGAGTATTAAGTAGATTATATAAGTGCTACACGATGAATTGCTATATACTACGCATGCGTTAACTTTCGAAAACTAACCAACCGTTTAGATATCCAATTTTTGAAATCAGTGTTTTTGTTCTTTTCTATTAATTTAAATTAGCCTTGGTTCGTCATTGTTAGTTTTGATAAATCACATGATTCTAAAAAAGTAATTTAAAAACGCTGACGCTTTCATATAATTTTAGTATGGAAAATGCTATTGGGATCACTTTTATGGAAACTTAATAAGGATGTCGTGACCTCGTTATTCTTTGTATCATGACCTCGACCAGCGCATAGGGATAGTATTGGATTTCGTGACCTCGACATAATGAAATTTCGACACTGAATCGGCGCGGTTAACTCTCAATAAATAAAATATCTTGCTTGTGATAAATAAAATATCTTGCTTGTGATAAGACGTAACGGATACTTTGACGACGCCGACGGTGTGTTGTGGGTTATTCTAAATGTTCGAATAATATTGTTGAATAAGGTAAGTTAGTGTTATTTTATAATGTGATTTAAATCTAAATTTAGACCGTAAAGATTAAAATACAATATTTTATTTATTTATTTATTACATACGTAACAACAGCACTGGTGCCAATTACAGATACATCTTAAATCTAGGTATAAAATCAAACGAAAGGCAATCAAGAAAACTCGAATTAAAACTGAAATAAACAAAAATACATCGATAAAATACTGTCAAATCAAAGGGCTTTAACATTATAAAACTGGGTACAGTACATAACTAAGCTTACACAAGATTAGTCATTTGCAGCCAAAGTAACAATACATATACAAATAAATAGGCATACTTAACACAACCACACAATGATCACAACAACTACAATAGGGAACTTGAACATTATTTTATTTATTTAATATATTTGCCTATATATAGAGACAGCACACATCAAATTTCAGCCCTTAAATAGTAATATTTAATTTACAATAAACAATTAAAGTTGTGACCGCAAGCTACTCATTTTAAACGATACGTGACATTACACGGCTCGTTCGATCGGAAAGCAGCCATTGACATATTATCTTAAAATGTCAGTGAACTGTGGTTCTTGTAATAGTATTATTATGTTTGTGAGTAATATTTTTCAATTTAATTTTCGTGCAAGTTCCCCATTGAATCTTTGGTTTATTAACTGGTCGATCTCAGCTTATCGTCGACCAAATTTTTGAACTGACCAAGACTAGTTGTATCTACATCAATATCAGATGCATACAAATTAAAAAAGAGTTCTTGTACAGGTTTATTCGAGGATGGGCTAGATAAAAAAAAAACATTTGAGGCTCGCGAGTTGAGTCTATTGACAACAAAAGGTAATTTACCAAGAATTTCGGGGCAGTCAATCTCACATTTCAAAATTCTAAATAAAGTGCATAGTAATATTTTAATTCTTCTTTTTACTAACGAAAGCCTGCCAAAGACTCCTAAAAGGTATTCGTTGTCACACCCTTTCTGAGGATATACGCCATACTTCCTATAATACATGCACTTCAAAAATCTTCTCTGCACTTTTTCAATAAATGTTATCTAAACACTATACCCCCCAGTATAGCCATGCTGACATGTTGAGAGACAACCAGAGATTTCATCATAAATCGTTCGAAAATAACCTCAAAAATTTTTGAAACCGCGCTTATGTCTGGCTCCCGCCTTGTGAATTGGAATTATTTTACTAACTTTCCACTGATCAGGATAAACTGAGGTTTTTAAAATAAGACATTCCAAAGGTTTGGACAAGTACTCACTACAACCCTTCCAGATATAAGTCGGGATCCCATCGGGGCCAACCGCCCTAGTTGCCCTAATTTTCTTCACTGCTTTCGTTATTTCTTGCGTGGAGATTAACCTGCCACAAAAGAATGACTTAGACTTGGTCGCTGTGCAGCCTATATCTTCGTCATTGACAAAAACTGATTTTAAAAAAATCAGCAAAACCAACGGCTACATTTTGAGAACCTAAATAAATGTTGTCACCAAATGACATTTCCCCCAAAATATCAGGAGAATCCTTTAGAGTCTTTAAAAAAGACCAAAAGGGTTAGGGTTCATTTTTAAGCTTGATTCAACATCCTGTAGATATTTAGAATGTGCAATTTTAATTTTATTTTTAATGATGCTTCTAAAAGAAAAATACTTGTGTGTCCAGTAGTGAGATTTGAGTTTCTTAGATTTGAGAAAAGAATTATGTTTTTGTTTAAGAAGGTTAATTATCTCTTTATTGAACCAGACTGGGTATTTTTTTATCTATCTGAGTTGATTTCGGAACACATTTCTCAAACAAGTCGGCCAGTTTGGCATAAAAATACTCCAATGCCGAATTGGCATCTGGAAAGCTCTCAAGGTCACTCCAGTCTTGGTCTCTGAAAAGTCTATACATTAGTAAAAAACAGCTTTTTAAAAATTTAGTTTCGTTGTTGATACAAAATTACAGTGTTCAACACCTTCTTTAGTTTTCAAGCATATGCTCAGACATGGATGATGTTTGTCAATAGGAACCAAAGCATCATCTGTTTTGTCGACCCGCACACCATCAAAAGATGAAATCACGAGATCAAGAACAACATTGTTACCATTTCTGACCTGATTTAACTGAACTAAATTATTAAATGACAGGAAAGATTTAAGAGTATTTAAAGCGTCATTACAAGAAAGATGGTTTACATAACTTGGAATATTAAAGTCGCCAATTATAACGTATTCGGATTTAGATTCCCCACTCAAGTTAGATTCTATCTTCTCAAAAAATTGCTCATACAAGACACTAGCGCTATTTGGGACGAAGTAGACTATTATTACTACAAATAAATAAGAATGTATGCCCAAATCTAAGTTTCAGCATCAAAAATGTTCACCACAGCAGCCATAAAGCAACTCTTAACAGCCAGCAAAACTCCACCGCCTTGTGATTTGTCAGTGATAGTGATAACCCTATTTCTATCTTTCCTAAACACAACCCCTATTGTCATAACTAAACTCTGCATTATTTATTGATTCGTTCCTCCATGTTTCGGTTATACCTATTATATCATGGTCATTAATCAGCATGTTGCACTTTAAATTACGTAGTTTGGTTTTAATCCCCCTACAATTCTGGTAAAGTACCGATACCTTGTTTGTTAAGTGGCTATTAATTCTATCTGAGCTTGATGAAAATTTGTTCCAGAGATATGAAGTGTTATTATGCGAATCACTATATGCATAGTGTGATACATCACGATCATCTCTAGTTGAAGAACTGTTTGAGGAATTCAGCAAAGAACTATCGAAAGGAGCTTGACTGTATGCGTTATCAATAATATTGATGTAGATCAAACTCTTGTTGCAAGACGAAGCTGTAACATTACTAATTTAATCGAATTAGCCTTTACTTGATGGAGATCCATAACTAAGAACCACTTAAATAAGTAAACCACTTAAAGATATGTTTCTAACTTTATTTAAACATGACACGTGTTTCGACGGTAACGTCTTTTTCAAATGTGAATAGTTACACTAAAATATGCTAAAATTATATAGTTCCGCAGTTGCAGGTAAATTACAAAAAATAATCTTGACCCAGGCTCAGGTGCTTTATGAATAGCAAAGGAAACAATTTAACAATTTCTAGGAAAGGTTCAATAACGGAGAAAACAAAATCAGTTTGTTCGTTAAGTAATATATTAAATTTTTTTAATTTATCGATTTCCATAATTTCTAACAGATTTAATTTTTTACCTTTATTTTCAATATGTAAAACATTGAAATCATTATTGAAAATGTGGTTTTCATTAATTAAATTACAAGCATAGTTAGAAGTATCCTTGCCATTAATGAAACAAGACTGGTGTTCTTTAATTCTCTTTTCAAAAGGTCTACCAGTTTGACCAATATATACTTTGGAACACGAACCACAATTTAATTTATAGACACCATTTTTCTTACTTTTAGGTGTAGGGGATTTGTTATTTTTAATAAACTTACTAATTTTATTGTTGGTTTTAAAGGCAATTTTGGCATTCATATGTTTATTTTTCATATACTATGATATTTTTTGTGTTAACTTTCCTGTGTGTGTTAAAATTTGATAATTATTAAGTTCATTATTATTAATTTTTGGGTACACCAATTCTAAAGCTCTTTTGGTATCGTAATTTTTAATTAAATTATCAACAATGTTAGCCTTATAACCATTATTCACAGCAATTTATTTGCTTATATTAATCTCAGATTAACACACACAGTCCTTACAGTGAAAGAGTTTAGAACGGTCGCAATTAACACCAAAAAGCTCACCCTCTTTAGCATTTGGACGGCGTTTAAAGATACGCATTTAAAGATCCTTTACACAAATAGTGCACGATGTAAAAATCGACCTCTCCTATTGGTCGATCCATCTAGTATTACGATATGTCTGCGTGATGCAATCGATTTCTGTCAAGAATTCTCGTGGTGTAGAGGTTTATACAACTGGGTCTCACCTGGACGGCCTAGGTTCAAACCCCGTCGCTGTTTTTTTTTTTTTTAGTTATGTTTCTAAACGTTTTTTTCTTGATTTTGGGTATGTCGTGGGTTAGTTTGGGTTAGCACCTGGTTAGTTTCCTTTTCTTGGGCCACCGTAGCGAGCGAAGCGAGCGGAGGGCCATGCGGATCGACCAATAGGAAAGGCCGATTTTTATATAGTGCACTATTTGTGTAAAGGATCTTTTAATGCTAAAGATACTACAGTTTGACATATAGCACAGTTTGAAGCCATGGTACAGAGGTTGATATTCGGTATGAACCAATTTCCGGCCTGTCACAGTAAGAATAAGCGAATTTGTCACAAAATAAAATATAAAAGTAAAATATTTCTGAAATGGTGGTACTATATAGCAGGCACAATTTTTTGTAAATCAAGTGTTTTTGGATAACATAAACAACCGTTTTTTCATTTGGAAGGCACCCAAAAAGTGATGCACCTCTTACATGTCTTGCACAACAGTGGTAGACCATGCAACACAACACAGGTCCAGGAAAATCGTCCATCACTATATTGTCCAAAAATCGCGATTTTCCATGGAGTATTACTTGATAAAATCAGACAAAACTCAGACAGATACACAATACACATTTACAATTATTATTAACTATTTCTGCAAGGTCTTATTACTTATTAGAAGCTCAATTAGAAGATACAGGGTGATTCTCAAAATATGTCGATATTGTCGATTTTATAACACAGTAACTGTAAAAAATGTGACATTTTACAGTTTCGCTATTTAGGAACCGATTTGAGTGAAATTTTATAAGTAGTGGACTAA
>JAEQML010054946.1:0-37070 GCA_016904865.1 Pissodes strobi | reverse complement strand
TGGGTTTGTGGGGGGAGGGGGTGTTAATAACCCCCTTGACCCCCCCCTGTAGATCTCCGCCACTGCCCTCAATATCACGCATTTCAGTTTTCGGGAGGCGAGGGGTGGGAAGATGGATGATATGCTACTGCATAACGTTTCTGATTTTTTTAAATTATTTATCGATTTTAGAAACTTAGATCTCTTGAGAATGGTAAGTGGACCCATCGGTGTTTTGCACCGGTTGCACCGTCATTAAATACGCCTATGTTCTAAAAGGCATAAGGGATTTACCAAATTTGCAAGCGTTACCTTTAATTTCACAACACAATATTCGATTTGAGCTTTCATAATATTCCCGCAAATGTGCTGACTGGGATACAAAATTATCCATATTTAGCAGTGGACTTGTATAAACTAAATTCGATTCAATGCGGCAATTTAGCATAAATATAGCTTATTATTGAAATCCGAAATTGAATTAAATACTAATTAGGGCGCGCACACATGAACCATCAGTTTCAAATCGATGTTAGCTACATTTGCGCGGTTTTTAGGTCAAGATAAATTAAATTCAGAGTTTGAAAATGTCTTTATTTATCGTACTGATCGATTGAAAATGTTCAATCAAATTACGAAATTGAAGCAGAAAACTTGGCAAGTCCATAGAGATTTTAAAATACATTTCAATTAAAAATTTAATATGTGTCGATTTAGAATACTGAATTTAATATTCAGTTCACATTGCATTAGAAATATCTAATAATTTACTGAAATATATGAAACAATATAATAATTATTGAAAGATCGGTTTTTGACAATAAAGAGAATAGTAAAAGTTGTTGAAATTTAAGGCCTCTCTTAAACTTTACACATGCCTTATCAACAAGGGTAACAAATGATTAACAGTAGCAGCTCTGCAATTTAAATAACTCTTTCATTTTGCTGATATATTTGAAAAGTAAAGCAGTATATTTTGAATTAAGGTAAATGGCTTGAGCATATGAATGTTTTGATTATTTGTTTCCAAAAGTAAACATCAATAAAGATGCTCAAACGGGTCCCCATGGTGAAATGATAACCTGATACGCCTCCGAACCCAGGCTCGTTGTCAATTCAACAGAGCAAAAAAGTTCGGAGAGTGGCAGAGGCTCTCACCAACTACAACAAGGAAATCAGAAAAGCCAAAATGAACATCTTTAGAGTCTTCTGCGAAAACGTCGCCTCTACTCCAGTTGCGGCCAGACAACTTTTGGCGATGGCAAAAGATAGAACAAGTTCGCAATGGCCCTGAAAAAGTTGGATGGCACCTATACAAAAGGAGAGGAGGAAAGAGCGCTCCTCCTCCCGAGCCAACACTTCCCAGGTAGTCAACCAAGATATCAAGTGAAGAAGAAGCTATCCCAAGGCGGCCCACTAGGGATGATTGGGCAACGGCAAAAACGGTACTCACTGCTGGGCGACTCGAATGGGAATTGAATACATTTGAACCACTTAAAGGGAGAAAAAAGAAATTATGCCACACCTTGCAGATATCACCAGATGCAGTATGGCCATAGGCTACATACCAAAAGCATGAAGAAGGACAAAAGTCACCTTCATCCCGAAGATAGGAAAGAAGGATAGGACATACCCCAAATCCTTTAGACCAATCAGCCTTATCAGTCATTCTTACTCATAACGGTGGAGAAGATAGTAGACAATTACATCAGATCCACTACCTTAGAAATGCGGCCGCTGAATGCAAGCCAGCATGCCTACAGAACACGCAGGTCTACAGAGACCGCACTGTTCCAACTGACCAGCGTGATATACGAAACTCTAAATAAGAATGCAATCGCGCTCTGCGCCTTTCTAGACATCGCGGAAACCTTCGATAATACATTCCACGTGGCTGTAAAGACAGCACTAACGAGAAGGGGAGTGAACGACACAATATCTCGATGGATGTGTGAGATGTTTGCCACGACGACAGCAGAAACTGCAGTAGGCAATCAAACTATTGAAGTGAGCACCACTCGAGGTACGCCACAGGGTGGAGTATGCTCACCACTAATGTGAAGTCTAGTGGTGGATGAACTACTGGAAATACCTGGGGAAATACTGACAGACCTCGGCTTACATTGTGTTGGGTATGCCGATGATATTGTCATGACAGCAAGAGGAAAGTTTGAAGGTACACTATGTGACCTCATTCAAGCTGGACTGAAAGTACCGGAAGAATGGTGCTAAACAGTGGGACTGGAAATAAACCCATCGGAAATAACCATAGTGCCCTTTTTTAGAAAAAGAGACGTCCACGGAATGAAAGTTATCTGAATACACGGGAGCAATATTACACCGGCATCGGAAGTCAGATATCTAAGCAAAATGCTGGACTGCAAACTCAAATGGAATAAACACATTGAAGGAGTTGTAGCTAAGGCTACGAGGGCCCTCATGGTGTGCTGAACCCTTGCAGGAAAAACCTGCGGAAGTAAATCAGAAATTCTGCGATGGATGTACGCAATGATAGTAACACCCACCCTACTTTACGGGTCGATTGTCTGGTTCAGGGAAACTGAAAATCAGAGCAGAAAATAAAATCAGCTCTCGACAAAGTACAACGCCTGGCGTGCGCAAGCATAACAGGTGCAATGAAAACTTGTCCAACAACAGCAATCGAGGCAATTGTGGGCCTCGTATGTCTACACATAGTTATAGAAGGAGCAGCTAGACAAGCAATGACTAGAATCACAAGAGCGGGAGCGGGCAAGGAAGGATGGCTTCGAAAGAGAGAATTAACATCCCTGACAAAACATATACCACTTCTTCGGCTCCCCGGGGACGATATGGTCAACAGATACAATTTTGAAAAGTAGGTACATCACGGTCGTGATAAGAAGTAGAGAATAATGAAAAAACACCACTTGAATTCTCACATTGCACCACCGTGCCATAAAATGGTATAGAACTGAACAGGGAACCGGAGCCGGAACATTTGGGCCAGTAACCAAATTCTCCGAAGCAATGGGAAAACACCCGGGCATATTCCAGGCGAAAATTAGCGCCATAGAAAGATGTGCGGGGCTCAACTTCGACAGAAAATTTAGGAAGAAAGAGATTGTCATCTTCTCAGACAGTTAAGCAACCATCACAGCGCTGAGCTCACCAACAATCAGCTTCAGAATGGTATGGGACTGCCTAGATAAGCTAAATTAACCAGGCAAGAATAACAAACTATCCTTTCAATGGATACCAGGACACGCTGGGATAGAAGGTAACGAAAAAGCAGACCAATTGGCAAAAGTAGAAGCACATACTCCGCTTTTAGGACTGGAACCTTTTTCTGGCGTAGGGAGGCACACTTACGAGGAATAATTCCGAAAAAAAAGCGAACCAAATGGATCAGTCTCTGGGAACGCCTTCCAGTCTAAAGGCAATGAAAGATGTTTCTAAAGCCTCCTCACCCAGGGAGATCAAAAAACCATATAACACTAGGTAAGGATAATCCGCATCCACAACAGGCGGCTTTCTGACGAGCCACTGCCGGTTGAAAAGGCACCTGCAGGGAACAAAAATTGAAAACGAGGACAGTCGCAGGTACTGTGAGCAGGGGGAGGAAACCCCGGAACACCTTCTCACGGAGTGCGAAGCGGTCGCGAAAAGGAGAATGGCCTGCTTCGGGTGCTGCATCGTCGAACAGGAGGAACTTCCATCCATAGAACCATCCGGACTACTTACATTTATCAAAGCACTGGATCAGGTACTCTGGTTGAGAATCACATCAACGTAAGCATCAGGATCTATACAGGTCGCAGTGTACTAATACTCTCCAAGATCATTCAGTCACTCATTCAAAGATCTACAACTGAAAATGCCAGTTAATAATAATGGTTATCCACTAGCGACAGGCAGACTATTTCACTCTACTTTCCCTTACGATTTAAATTTTCTTTGCTTTTGCCTCCAAATATCACATTTGCTTATTTACTATTTGGATTCTACTTGCTTACGCTGTGATATACTTATATTGCACATAATACTTAATTTCAATAATTTTCGGCCTTAGCTGTATGAAAAACCATATGAAAATGAAAGTTGGTACACAAACGTTACAGCTGTTCGAAGGGGGCTTGCGAAATTTAGCAACCGTCTATACGTGATTTCCACAAATTTTTAGTATCTTAATTCTAGAAAGCAAATACTAATTTTGAGCTAATTATGTACGGGTCTTTTTCAATTACTATAGGTAAAGTCAGGGGTGCAAAGATACATAAATCCTTTATTTGCTTAGGGTAAAGTGGTATAATGGGCTCTTAATACGCCCCACCGCCATATTTCTGCTCTGATTCGTTTTCTGATTCAGTATCATGCAGAACACCGATCGTGTTACTCGGGTGCCATTTTGTATGCGGTAGTTAAAGACGTACGCTGGTATTTGTCCGAGAAAATTGATTGCATTGGTGCACCCAAATATGTGTTTCATAGTTTAAGAAAATGTCCTCTGTTATGTTACAAAACATTTTTCTTCAATTTTTTCCCGTTTGACCTTTACCTAGACAAATAGATGAACGTCCTTGAGTATGCGTCGCAGTTAAAATAAATTATGTTCACGAAATATTGAAAAAGTGAAAAGTGGTCAGATGGTGGTAAACGCAGCCACGAGGTGGTATACCATCAAGAACTCTACAAAATATTCAACGGCTCTATAAAATGTTCAGGTCGAAATCCAGCTCTAAACAGAGAACATGGTTGGTCCAGCATATCTAGGCACTGAGAAAAGTGGGGTTCTCACTGAATAGAAGTGAAGTGAAAAAGATAGCTTTTTCTTTCGCCAAAAAGTTAGGCATAAAGGATTGTTTCTCGGAAAATGATGAGTCAGCAGGGAAAGTTTGGTTAAATGGGTTTTAAGAAGAAATCCAAGCCTGTCTATTAGAAAATCTGAAGGGTTCTCACTAGCAGGGCTCAAGGGATGAATCTAAAGGAAGTCGATGATTACTTTGATCTTTTGCTTAAATTATTAACTGAACGAAGGATGTAAAGATGCCGAAATCTTCAATGATTCTGTAACAAACTCCATCTAAAGAAGTTGTTCCCGAAGAAGCTGTCGCTGCAGAAATCGCCAATGATCCTGCAACAAAACCTCAGCCCGAAGCAAAAGAAACTCTATCTAATTTTTTTAGAGAGAAAATGCTCCTGTGTTTTCCAGAATTTATACTTAATATTCCAACTATTCATATTAATGCTTCCAAAAGGAAGCAGTGCGCTATGATTCTAACATCTCCAGAGAATAGAGTCAAACGGCAGCTTCTATCTGAAAAAAATTCGGCTAAAGCATTGCCCAAATGTTCATGTGCGTAAAATCTAAAACCCACTGCTTGAAAAAAGATAAAAGGAATAGGAAACCATCTACTTCGTCTTCAGAAGAGGATTCGTCCGTAGTTTATGCATCTTCAGATGAGGCTTCAGATATTAACGATAACGACTTCTTTGAGTATGGAGAACATTATTATTTAACTAAATCCAGATATGATTGGATTCGGTGTATAGTTGTGGAAAGTGGTGTCATGAAAGCTGCACGATATATCTCAATATGTGCAATAGATGTGGACGCCAAAAGAATACGCATAGAAACAAAAAATAACTAGTTAAGATCAATTTTTCACCCGGGGCATATTACAATCACGTAGGGTGTGATATTTTTTTTTGAATTTGAAGTTGTTTTAGAAAGACTGTTGGATTTCGAGTAAGTTCATATTTTAGTTATTTCCTGTTCACGCCCAAAACACTTATGTTAATAATTATTTCAGACATGTGGGGCGTATTAAACCGCTTTACACTATTTATTTTCCGCAGAACAAAGGTATCTTGAGATGGTATTTGATCTTTCTATAGAAGCTTTCTTGCTAACTCGTCATCTATTTATTGCCAGACGAGACTAAATCTTGAATCTTGGTCCAGATTGTGGTGCCAACTTAATCAGAGGTGACAAATATTTACGCTAAATATATGCTGAACCAATTGAAAGCGCAGCAACAATAGTTTGAGATTTAATTACACATCTGCGCCTTACATGCGATACATATGGGAAGCTGACACAAAATGAGCTAAATCTCTGTTGATAAGAGTGGCAGATTCACAATTGTTCACAAATCAAAAGCTTAATATAGTTGTATAAAAAGACTTAGTACTCAATTTTATATAAGCTTAATCAGTTAGAAATCCTTCTGAATGAGCAATTTTGATTTCACAACTTGTATCTGCTTTGACTGAACCAGATACTTACTGCAAATTTATCCATTAACCGCCTTATAAGGTGGCAGCTCTTATAGCGAATGCATCTTGATTTTTGTAGTCTATGGCACAGAAAGCAAAATGATATTGTAAACTACTAGAAACATTTAAACTTCTAATTAATTATCATCCTGTACTAAGCTTGAGCTTGAACTTGAAAAATACTATGTAAACATTCAATTTAATTTATAAACATTGCGATCGAACAGCGCAGGCAATTATGAACCTTAAAGTTGCAATGGTTAGTATATTTTTTGATATAAATAGTCAAGCGGACCATCAGTCCGACAGGATTTTGTCCCTCACCTATTCCGCTCATCTACGGCAGTCCACAGGGACGTAGTACGTGCTCTAACCATATCCCATTTTCAGACCCAACTCGCGAGTTGGGTCTGAAGTTGGGATGTTTTAATTTATGTTTAAGTTTGGCTATTTCATGAGATAGTTATTTAATATTCTTGGTTTATCTTAATTTCACTCAGCTCTTTCAGGCGCTATAACTGTTTAACTTAAAAAGTCACTTAACATTGAATTTTGACAGATCTATCATAGATTCGAATTTAGTACTTTTTAGGCAGGTCAAAATTCAATGTTAAGTGACTTTTTAAGCAAAACAGTTATAGTGCCCGAATGGGCTGAGTGAAATTAAGATAAACCAAGAATATTAAATAATTATCTCATGAAATAGCCAAACTTAAACATAAATTAAAACAACACCGCTCCTAAAGAACTTTATTATAATACAGGGACCAAGACCTATAAACATTTCAAACGATACCTCAACCGAAAGACCATGCGTGTTTTCGAAATCGGGTACAGTGTAAACTCACCAAGTCTCGGATCAACAGACGTTGTTATTGTTTTACCAACGTTTCTTCTTTATTATCCCTTCTCACCTGACGTAGATGGATCCCGATTGCATTTATACATCCCGTAAATGTATATGGCACCTCGGTGCTGTTATTGGTCAAACCATTCAAAATTTGAACTTCTATCCAATCAACGCGCGGGTGCCATGATCGTGTACGGAATGTAATTCGGTGCCATATTCAGTTACGGAATGTAATAAATACTTTTGCAGTATAAATATATTCCGAAGGCTTCAAAGAGTATAGTATAAGTTCGGAAAGGATAAGAGGTGCCTTTTGAAGCTAAGCGTCTTCAAACATGCGTTTGTAGTTAGTACTGTTAACTTCACGCATGGCCCTTCGCTCGCTTCGCTCGCTCCGGGGTGCAATCAAACAAAACTAACCAAAACTAACCCAAACGAACCCAAACTAACCCAGACTAACCAAAACTAACCCAAGCTAACCAAAACTAACCAAAACTAACCAAAACTAACCCAAACTAACCAAAACTAACCCAAATTTAATAAAAAGAAACAAACATAACCTTAAAAAAAATTAAGAAAACGCTTGCCACTGACGGGAATCGAACTCGGAGGCAAACCGAAGCATCGTATCAGAAGCACAGCGTCTAACTACTGCCGCCACAAGGCTTGCTAAATATGATCCACTGAATCGCAAAAACATGCTGCTCAATAAACTGTTATTACATTCCGTAAGTGCATATGGCACCGATTTACATTCCGTACACGCATATGGCACTCGAAGTTTGATTGGTTGAAATTTTAAATCCAACCAATGGGATAGTGCTAGGTGCCGTATACATTTACGGAATGTATAAATGCATCCCGATTCTGAGCTATATAACCTGCACGCCTTTCTAGGTGTGGCGCCATGGATAACTAAACGTGACAGTATGATATAATTATAATTCAGCTTTACCAGGCACAATAATTGTATTCACAGAAAACGAAGCTATTACTCTACTAAATTGTATATTAGGCAGAATTGTAGAGATGATCATTGGTAGCGATGAGTATTACTGATGCGAATGATCAAAAGTGATAATAGATCTTTCCATATCAACTCTCAACTCATTGCTCCAGTATTGGGCATATACCTTCCACCTCTTTTTCAGTTCTCCCTGTTTTGTTCATCTTTCTTGATGTCATCATACCAGTGTATTATCAGTCTTCTTTTTCGTTTTTTGCCGTCCGATAGTCTCCACTCTTTGCCCCTACAATTTCATCAATCATCAAGTTGCTTCAAATTTTCTACATGCTGGTCAAAATAGCACTTCAGTTGCGCTATTCTTGTGACGTCGGTGATCTTGACATTCGCTTTGTCTCTTATCTCTCAGTTAGGAACCTAACATTGCTCTCATCAGGATCTCGGTGCTCCTCTAAATCTGTACCTCATATATTAGTACCGGTATCATGCATTTGCCGAATCTTCTAGTTCTTAGGTATTTCGGTTATTTCCGAAATCTCTTTTGGTTCTAGATTTATTATTCGTGGAGCAGTTATGATGCTTGACTCATTGGCGAGGTATATTGGGCGATCCAGATCGAATGTAACCCGATTTAACTTTATTGTGAATTTAGGCCAACATTTTAATACATGGGATGTGAATATAAGTGTATAATTGCATTAGTTGGGAACTACTTACTAGATGTGCGTGCGGTGGTACATCCAATTTTCTTTATTCATATCTACAGTTTATTAAAATAATAACGCGCGTTACCTCTATGTTTTTCATGATGCAAACAGAAAATTAGAGTAAAGCAATTTAAACACATTTAAAAATGTTTTCCAATACCTACTGACCTACCATGATTGATCCGTCCCTTTAGATTCCAAAATAACCTAATTTAAACTGCACAATTCTCAATATGCACTCCATACTACACCTCATATTGAAATACCATCATCTATTCAAATTCTCCTAAAATTTGTGTACTTTTGTGCGGTAAGTAAAGAACCAAGATTGGAAATCACATATATAACACCTACTGTAAATCTAATAATCCTTTTCCGATTCCAGGGGAATCGGTGGGATTTAAGAGTACCAATACGCTAATATAAATGTTTTGTCAAAAATCATTTGAATATCGTGGTCAGTTTGCACAGGAGTGACGTATTTTTTTAAATTTTAAGTGACAATGTAAAATGTTTATAATATTATTATTATATTAATTCTAATGATAACTTCCAAAAATTATATCAATATAAATATAAAATATAAGAAAGCTTTTGGTTTTAGATTTGTTAAGTAAAACCGCAACAAAAAGACCATATATTAAAATCTTAGAAAAAACACACTGAAACATTAACATTCTTTCTTGCAAAATCCAATAATTATACTGTAATGTTCAATGATGAATTGATCTAAATCGAACAAAATTCCAGCCAGAAAAAAGCAAAACAAAAATGTAAAGATTGTAACGTTGTAAATGTTACAAAATCCGGTAGGGCGATTTTTTCCTTTTAGTGGCCAATTTGTGTTGTCGATACTCTCGCTACCTTACTTCTGGCTGTTCTGAGTCGCTCGAAGGATGACTCTGTTTGGAGTGCCCCCTCTTGACAATTTTGGTGGGAATTAATAAGCCCTTTTCGTCTGGACGCTGGAGGCGAGCAGGCTGTTTGAGTATTTAAAATTATCGTTTTTATTTTTGACCATCAGCCTGATTGTGTCGCTACATTAATTGACAAATGAGCTAGTATGTGTATTTTCGGAAATTATCGGTCATATTGCTTAAAAACGATGTGTGACGAATAGTGTGGTTACCCTTCCCATAAAAAAGGTTTGCTACATGTTAGTGTGTCTATATTGCATGGTTAAAATTATTTATAATTTAATTAGGGTCCTTCTGTGGGACATAATTTCCTTCCTTTTCTACGCCGACATAGAGAGTTGACGGTTCCAATTACCAAATAGAGGTCTTTTGTCGAGGTAATACAACCACATGGTGGAGATGTAGCTTCGCAGGAAACGCCGATGGATTCCATGTCTGTAAATCTACTAGATACATGTAGGATCTACCTTTTTTAATTAATGACATTTTATTATTTCTATTATCGTTATTTACCGTTTGGTTTAATGAATTTACCGTTAAACGACTGTAGTTCGTCTGTTTACATATATTGTAACTATTATCGTTTTGTATCATTTTGATTAATGAGCTTATTGTTAAACGATTGTAGATCGTTTGCTTTCATATATCATACTTATTATCGTTTTTTTTTATCATTTTGATTAATGAACTTACCGTTCTGAACTTACCATGTATTGTGTATCATATATATTTCTGTCTCTTGTCATAATTGCTTTAGATATATTTTTTGTTTTCATCACTATACTATCTGATATTGTCTCGAGTAGAGAATTCATTTTGCTAATGGTATGATAATTAATTGATTTATTTTTATTGTAATTGGCTGTAAGCCTCATGGCAGTAATTTGTTTCACATAACTGCCATTTGCAACTTTAATTTTTCAAGTGAACTATAAGTTTGACAGACTTTGTTTCCCACCTTCCAGCTACGCGCAAATTATCACAGTGAACAAGTACGTGGTAATCAGGGGGTTCTAATCTGCAACCTAATTCCCTAGCTAAAGTTGAGATTTGCAGTACACATGTGCGGGATCTCAGTTTTACCCACCAAAAGGTAGTAGAGTCGAATTGCAGTGTTAACTCTGAGTGAAATTGAGCCAAGCAAGTCTGCCGATAAGATGCACCGGGATACTGGATCTGAAGACATATCCGAACCTCCCAAATGCGACCCAGACCAAAACAATCCTTCTCTTAAGTTCATGTGTTTGGTTGTCTCTGCTGATTTTAATTTCATGACCCAGATATTTATACGATGAGACCTGCTCTAGTGGAGTGTTGTTTACCATAAGATTCCTGGTCATGACTAGGTTCGTCATATAGCTGGTTTTTGTGAGATTCATCTGAATACCCACCCGTCTCTAGGCGTTGTTGAGTTCGTACAACATTTTACATGCATAGTCTTTTCCCTCCGTTACTAATATGCTAATCGCAGATGATGTAAGTGTTAGCCATCAATATTGACACCTGATGAGTCCCAATGGACTTCGTTACATACTGATTGCAGCAGAGTCGTGAAAAGCTTGGATGAGATTGTGTCTTCCTGTTTTACTCTTGGTATTAGAAACTTATTTGTGTCAGAATGTGCCCTAACACTAGCTGTTGCTGTTTGATAGTTATTTTTCATGAGCGATATATATCTGTAGTCAATTCTACATGCTGCCAAAGCTTCCAACATTTTATCTTGATGGACAGAGTTAAAGGCTTTCTGATAATCGATGAATATTAGAATTAGGGGCTTGTTGTATTCAATGGTTTTCTCAATTAATATATTGTCACATATACGCTCCTACCGTTTGTTGCCTATTGAACTGATTTCGTTGCAGTAGTTGCGCTGTGCTCTTTCAGAAGACGGAGCTCAGATATAGGTAGTTGGGAGAGATGGATAGAAACACTCGGTGTAAAAAAGGCTTGGTTTATTAACTTCAGGTTGAGTATAGAAGGTTGTAAGTATTACCAAAATATTCGGGAATGCATATCTCGTAAGTCCCCTGGGATATTCCTCGCGAAAATGTTAACCACGAACAGCAGCGAGAGAGAGGGGGAGCTAGCCTGAAGGGCTGTTACAATTAGACTGACGGGCGGATAGATTATTTGATCTGGCTGAATATTTAGTTACGTAGTTTACTTTTTATTTGTAGTTAACTTAAACAGAACTTTGCCTTATGGCGTTATTAATTTTCACTGATTCACTTTTAAGGCGTGCCTGATCAGAGTGGCTTTTCCCTTTCGGTAGTTCGCACTGATAGGTCTTTTTTAAACGTGCCTGATCAGAGTGGCTTTTCCCATTCGGTAGTTCGCACTGATAGGTCTTTTTTAAAGTCAGAGCTTTGATCTGCCAGAGGGGCTTTTCCCTTTCGGTAGTTCGCACTGGAGATCAAAGTCTGCCGGTATGGGCTGCTGCACAGCTTTTTATACCAAACTTTGACCTCTAATTCGAGTATTGTTTTGAGTTGTCAACAAGGTTAATCATAACAGTTTATACTTTAATTAACAACAATTTATAATTGCGATTCAAGGTTAAGTTCAAACTTTCCACTGTATTATTTTATGTTAGTTGACAATATTTATTACTTGCAGATGGTCGTTTGTTCCAACCCGTTACGAAAACCAGCCTGTTCTCTGGCCCGATATGCATCTAATTTAGGATCCAGACGATTTGTTATTATTCTGGGAAAGAGTTTGTATATATGTGAGAGAAAGCTAATAGGGCGGTGTTGCCCAGGTCAGTGGTATCACCCTCCTAATGAAGAACAACAATAACAGCATTATGCCATTTGGTCGGGGGGTACACCCTGTAAAAAGCATTCTGTGAACATTTTACTAAGAGCCCGCCGGACACATCTTCCTCCCGATCTGATTGCAACTATCACTATTCCATCGTCACCCGGTGCTCTACTGTTCTATATTTGTCTAAGTGCATTTTCAATCTCGAAGGTTGTTATAACTGGAATATCTTCATATCCCTGATTCTGTACATGGGGTATGCTCATATCTTGATGTCCTGGGTGTTTGTAAAATTCTTTATAGAAATCATTCAAAATATTGAAAATTTCGTCTCTATTTGTAGTGATTATTCCTTCTTCGTTCTTTAACTTTGTAATGTTTTTTTTGAGCCAGGATTTGTATTTTTGCTCAGAACCTTCAGACTTCTGTTCACTTCTATCATGAGCTTTTCAGGACCTTTTGTTATTTTGATACTATGTTGTTCTTCTGCGTTTCTTAATGTATCAGTCAGAATGTCATTCATCCCATCAACATTGAATTGACCGAATAAGTTCTTCTCTGGCAGGTCTGAATCTGTTCCTGATACATGGTAAATGTTTTTGACTTCTGTCCACTTGGTGTTGATGGTTCGGGTTGAGTTTTCGCCGCTCGTTCTTTGTATTTATTACCACGCTTGCTCTCACCAACCTATGATCGCTGCCGATTGAGAAGCTGTTAAGGGCAGATACATTCTTGATGGTCCCTCTTTTGTCTTAAATATTTAGTCAATCTCGTTTTTAGTAGTTCCGTCAGGGCTTATCCATGTCCGTTTTCGTTGAGGGGATTTTCTGAAGAAGGAGTTCATTGCATATTTATTTTATTATACTGCATTAAGAATTCTAGAAGCCTTTGTCCTATCTCATTTCGCTCGCCATATCCGTGTGGACCCATAACCCTTTCCTGTCGTTGCCCACGTTTTTGCATTGAAGTCTCCTATCAATATATTTAACTTAGAGTGGGTTTCTTGATATGCTTTGACTATGTCTTCATAAAACTCTTCAATTTCCTCCTCCGTGTGTGAGTCGGTCGAAGCGTAAACTTGTATCTTCAAAGTATATCTGCTGTTGAGTTTTATGATCAAGTACAGAACTCTTGTATGATGCTAGTGATCTGGGTAATATTTTTGACGAGCCTTTTGTTAACTATAAATCCAACACCACCCGTGCTTGAGTCGGTTTCTCCGTTGTATTGAAACAAATGACCCGATCTGAGATTGATCTGTTCCTCTCCTCTTCTTCTTACCCCGCTCAGCCCCATAATATCCCATTTTAATCCTGATAGCTCTTCCTCCATTTCGAGCAGCTTCTCACTTGATACTAGAATTCTAGAGTTGTATGTTGCTACTAGAAACCGTCCAGTGTTTCTTCCTTATCTTTGCTTTAGTCGTTTTCGATGGCAGCCTAGAGTACTCCAGAGATTCTTAGCACCCTCTGCCTGCCCTTCGTTTTGTCCGTTGCCATAGACAAAGGTCTGCAGGCGACCGGAGACTGAGGGCCGTATTGATTTTTCGTTTTCCAGTTTTGTAACTGTTACTGTTACTAGAGGGTTTTTAGCCATACTTCTACCACGCTGCTGGCCATTGCGGGTTGGTAGAGGGTTTATCTTGAGGGTTTCATTTTCTTAACCTCAATAAAACCTCGTTTGTAAAAGCAGGGTGCACCACGGGCAGGTGAGATTGACATTGAGTAGGAGAGGCTATTTGAGACGCTTCACTACCCCATTATATCATTAACCATATCTGATATCTACACCGCGTTGTTATTGCATGATATATATTTGTCCGATCAAACATTGGCTTTAAATTCTGGTAATACTCCTATCATACAAAGTTAGGGTGGAATGTGAAAAGCAAATGGTTTGAGCATCAAAAAAGTAGGAACGCACAAAAAAAATGGAAAATACGATTTGAAATAATACATCTTATCCTTTTCTTATGTTTAAAACTAGTAACTTAAATTATTAGGTTAATAAAATTATATATTATGATTATGGGATGAGGCTTTAAATGTTTTTACCAGGAGACCCACAATTTTTATTATGCTACACCCTCGAAAAACTAGCACGATCACGAGCAATTGAAGTTCAACATATTTGCCTATAATTCATTATTGTTTAAATAGTAGATCTGCAGAAGTTGTTGCTTCCACTCGAAGGACTAAAAATCGACTGTTACTTTTGTTTATAAAAGAATAGGCTAAGAGTAGTAAAAAGCAATTTATTATAGTGCCAATTTTAAGTAGAAAATTAAATTAAAATGGAAAAATCTTCAAATTTATAAGTATAATTTGCATATTTTATAGAGTTAAGGACCCTTAAGTTTCGGGTTTGGCGCCTCAATTCTGAATTTCTCGCAGTGCAATATTGACTTTCTGCATGTCCCGATTTCGAAATCAGTTTGCTAAAATTACTATTCATTTTTATAGGGCGAATTTCGGTTGACACAGCTGGAGCATTTCAGAGTTAATCAAAATTTAGTAAGTTTTTAAGGTGAGTATCGGAGAAACACAAGTTTTCTTTCTAAAACGAAATGAATTATAAAAAATTTATCAGTTCTAGTATTTAAACTTAATTTTCTTGAATAGTATCTGAGGAATCATATATGCAGGTGTAGTACTGTTGCGGACTGCACCCAATTCCTTCAGGATGCGTATTAACATTCTTTACAGGCGTAATTGCAAGAAGCGGCTCGTGACCCTTAGAACTTTCTGAGGCTTCAACAATGGGTTCCAACTCGACCTCTGATGAAGTAGCAGCAACACATGTTTTTATCGTTGTTTGAAGCTTTCCAGATTAATGTTTGGTTATTTCGATTACTGACTACTAGCCTCACTGGTAACCCAATGCATCAGTACCACTTTTAGCAACATTATAAAAATCTATAGTACTAGGTTTTGCGGTTCAGGATTCACTTACCGATCATGGTGCATTGAAGAGACAAACATAATACTCTCATCTTTTTGGAAAAAATTGTACCAAAGTTTAATATCTGACGAACCCAAAAAGTGGAAGATAAGTCTCTTTGGTAGGATTTTTCCAAGTATCTCGTGTTTATTTATTCTATTTTTCCTATTATGTTTATTTGTTCTATAGACAGGCTCAGATAATATCATAACACTTCATGCCCGAGTAAATAAAAGTATTAGTCACATTTTGCATATACTCTGAAACGAGAGCGTCCACTGAAATGAACCAGATAAAAGGGTTTTAGATCATAAGTAATTTGATTGTCCATCTGTATGACACATTTGAATATTTCAGACATCAGTGTTGTAGAATCGATTAGCTTTCTTGCATCATATTTTTCAACATAATCTATGAGAAGCGTCGATTGCGAAAATAGAAAGATGTGTATAGACATCACTGCTTTAAAGCGTCTCTACGCCCTACCTACACTCAGTTGTTCATAGCGTATGGACAGCCTTATGGGGGCCACAAAAGCTCATATTCCAACATTGTCTTCGTGGTTGCCATAAGGAGGATTTGCGTTGTGGTCCATGATGAATATGATCATCTCGCTTTTGATAAGTAAAACCATGCTTCAATCGAAGTCAGATTCGCTTTAGATAATGTTGAGGCTTATATTCCCTTTAGGTAAAATAATATTGTGTGCGTTAGTTCTTGATGAATTGGCAGGGATTTTGCCCACTTCTTCCGAATTTTGTCATATAAATAGCCACTTTTCTCTGCATCAGAATATTCATGATCTTCTTCTTCTTATCCTTTTAATTTGCTGGCAGTATCATGCTCCGGAACTGATCCTGTTGATCTTCACTACATAGAGTACTTAAGTCACATCTTGGTAACATATAATCAAAGAAGGCATCCGTTTGAAATGTACTGCTAGTTGATTATCAGTAACTGGCTTATTCATATTTAGATACTTACCTGAATGAAGAAAATATAAGTAATGTTTAAAAAAAATTACGTAATTTAACTCATGGATTCATGCACTCAAGGACTAGTGAGATACACGTAGCCGCACATATGAAATGTTGCACGTAGACAAGTTATTTTCATAAATGTAATACGTGGGGTAGAAATATACTTCACCAGATAAAGTTGAAAGTGTTTAGATTTTTTTTTAAATATTTTAAATATTACAGAAAGCAAAAAAAGGAAAAGTAGCTCTAATTGCACATATTTTCACAGTCAAAGGTGGGTTTACTATCCTATGGTAATGAATAATGATGCTGAAGATGCAGATTTTTGAGGGTATCCAGAATGATAACCAAAACTAACGAAATGAAATTTTCAGATACTTAAGATTGTTCAAATGACTAACGTCAGTAAAATGACAGTAGAGGTCAGATAAACCATAAAAACGAGAAAAGGTGAACGGATGGTCACAATACAAAACAGTCTAGGTAAAGCTGAAGTTCCGAGGAGAAAATTCTGCGAAAGATTTCCAAGCAATAATCAATACGGGTTTCGCAAAGAGATATCGCCTATGCCACTCATATATAGAGCAGGGCAATTGAGAACTAAGGAGAGTCTCGAGCGATTGCGTTGGATATTACAAAGGCATTCGATTTGGAATGACGAATTGCTCAACAAATTGCCGTCCTTCGGACTGCCAGCCTCTCTCTGCAGCTGGCTTGCCAGTTTTCATAAGAACCGATCTCTGCATATTGCAGTTGATGGACACATCTTAGACACATTCACCATTGACACGGGCGTACCTCAGGGCTCAATACTTTCACCATTTCTGTTCCTCATCTATATTAATGATCTGCTGACCGAAACGAATAATCCTGTTTACAGTTTTGCAGATGACAGTATTCATGGCTCCCAATTTAGATCAGAAAAACCTTTACCAGCGACTGAGAGTTATCACCGCAGATAGGAGCAGATTACAGCGATTAATGAAGACCTGGAGAAAGTTCAAATTTGTGGCGATAGACATTTAATCCAGTTCAATGCAGCAAAGACCCAAGCAGCCATGTTTACCAAAGACGGCGAGCCTTGACATCATTATGGCAGGATCGACCATTTCTTCATCCTCGTCAATTGGACTACTGGGTGTCTCGCTCAACAGCAATATGTTCTGGCATGACTACGTTGCTAACATCGCAAAATTAGCCTCCTAGAAGCTTGGTGCGCTATTTCGCAACAAAAGACTTTATACAACGCAGCAGTTGCTCTTGCTCTACAAAGCGCAAATAAAATCGTGCTCAGAATATTGCTAACATATCTGGGGTGCCGCACCAAAGCACACCCTAAAGCTGCTGGATTCCAATAAGAAGACAGCTATGCGTCTCATCGGGACCCGGAGTTGACCCGGAATCTGGGTCTGGAACACCGCAGGCATGTGGCCGCGATGTCCCTGTTTTACAGACACTTTCACGGCAGATGTTCCCAGAATTAGGCCTGCCTCATCCCGCCCCTGGCAACGCCTGTCGGACAGTCACGACAGACGGCAAGAGTGCACCAGTTCGTTGTATAACTGAAAACACCTAGAACATCGCTTCACAAGAACTCCTTTGTCTGGCGCACCGCATCATTGTGGAACTCACTTCCAGGACATCTGTCTCCACCTAATTATAATCTACAACTATTCAAGAACCGTGTTAATCAACATCTTCGCACACACAATGTTTGTCGAGCGCCATAGGATCTCTCTTTAGTGTGTGTGCCACTGCCATAAAAAAGGAAAAAGTGCAAAGGTTACCATAGACAAAAAGAGGCTGCAGATATAATACTACTATGAATTACGAGGGAAGAAGATGTTAGGAAAACTATAAGCAAAGATATGAAATTTAATAGAGTTAGCTTCGAAGTATTACCTCTTGGATCCGTTCTTGGGAATAAACAAAATGTCATAGCAGTAAATAATGCTAAAGGCAAATAAGCTATTAGAAGAAGGGTATATATTAATATGGGCTGGATGAAATGTAAAGTTTTAGAAAGACAGAATGAAATAAGATGTTTAAGATGCAGGGCCATATGAAGGACAGTGTGAAGGTCCGAATACGAAAAATATCTGCTTGAAATGCAGTAGAGAAGGACATAATGCATCTGAATGCCCAAATGTGGAATATTGTACTAAACAGTCGGTCTACTTAAGTGCCCACATTCAGATACTAAACATAAAGTAACTGGCTGGTAAAATTACAAGACTGAAAGCTAAGGGAAATAATAAAATAAATCCCAGAAGACAAGAACCCAACAACAGCTAGACTAGACTAGACTCAAAGTAATATACGATAAATCAATGCAAAAGAGAAAAATCATGTTAGAAGAAGATCAATGTATTGGTGGAATGATGCAATACAGGAGCTTCAAAAGGAGTGCATCAAACAAAGAAAACGGCATACATGAGAAACCAGAAGAATCCAGGGAAATCCATAACCGTGGAAGTCTCACAAAAAAGCTAAAAGGGCGTTAAGGACAAATAAGCTAAGAAAATCTGCTGGAAATCAGTGTGTAACAATATAGACTGTGTTATATGGAGAGAAGGCTATAAAATAGTTATGAAAACTTGCTAGGTTTCCCATCGACACCCCAAACGATGATGGAGATTACGAAGAGCGTGGCGAAACACCTATTCCTCGCTCACGAGCCTGTGATATTTAGCTGTGATAGAGCTGTGATATTTACAAGACTTGGTATTTAAGAAATAAAAGTGACATACCAAAGATTAAAGAATTAGAAAACACTTGGACCCGGATTAGTTCCAGCAGAGATAATTGAAGAATTAACTGAACAGTGACTTGAGTATGTGCTTGCGGCGCGCGTCGAACAATTCTGCAGAACAGGGCATATTTCCCGAAAAGTAGAAAAAGATCAAGCTGATACTGCTTTGCAAAGGCGATAAACCGGTTGACGATACAGGCCCCTATAGACCTATCTGCCTTATTGACGTATCAGTGATCCCTCAGAAGGAAAATATGGATTTAGAAGAGAGCCGCGCAAGAGGCTGCAGCCTATACCCGTGTGCATAGATATCTGTATGCGGTCATATATTTAGATATAAGGAAAGCATTTAACTCCGCTTTCTGGCAAATAATTGAATTAGGGAGAAGGTGGACAGATGAAATACTAAATCTAATTAGACCTTATCTCTCTCTGATAGAAAAGTAATCTTGGAAGCAGAGTGGAAAACAGCCTTCAGAATAATAAGCAGTGGTGTCTGACAGGTTTCAATGCTGGGCTCTACACTCTGAAATATAATTTACGATGACCTATTAAAGTTGTGTAAAACTCATAGGATACGCAGATGATATAGCGATGGTGGTGGTAGTTAGATCGAAGAAAACCTTAATAAACATTGCAAACAAGGCACTTCTTAGAGTAGCTAACTGGCTGAAGGGTAAGGGTCTACAGTTAGCACACGACAATACTTAGGCAGTGCTACTAAGCGCTAAAGGAAAAGTGTGCCATATCAGATTCAATATTGAATGTCCAGAAGTTGAACTGAGCAAGGCCATAAACTACATCGAACTGTGGCTTGACATAATCCTCAGTTTCGCGGAGCATATCAATAGGACGCTCTTGAAAGTAGAGTGGACTACAACGAATCTTATCGGTCTAATGCCAAATATCGGAGGACGAAGGGTAAGCAAAAAACGGACACTGTCAAGTGTAGTCCATTCCAAACTATTATACGCCGAACCAGTATGTGTTGTAAGGGCAAATCGCATTCAAAGGCTCCTATTTATAAGAGCATGCATCCGGTATCAAACCATTTCCCTGGCAGCAGCGCAAGTTATCGCTGGAATACCCACGATAAATCTAACGGTATAGAACGAAAGGAAATATATGAGGGTAGAAACAAGAAAGAAGCTAGTGCTGCGTTCCTTCTTAGGTGGCAGGAATAATGAAAAGGACACTTATGGAAGCTGAATGTATGGACGCATTTTAAATATTTAAGCATGCCTGGACAGGCTATATGGAGAAGTGGACTACATTCTTAGCCAGGCACCTGCGAGGCACGGGTGTTTCAGAAAGTATTGGTTTGATAAGCTCACAACAGAAATAGAGAAATGTAGCTCCTGCGAATACTCTAAAGAGCTAAACCATATACTGATTAGCCCCTAGAGATGGGAGAAACCCAGAAATTAATTTCTACGGATTTCATGTAAGCGCTTGAATGCTGAAAATACAATGCCTTGTCTCATCAGAGGAATCATGGAACATAGCTAAAGCTATTAGAAATATCATCGAAAGAACAGAGCTAGAAGAAAGATAATACTTATCCTACACTAATTCATGTCAAATCATAGAAGGAAAATAAATACTTGCCATGGCGACAATAGGTTTGTTCTAGCAGCGATTTCAAACGGATCCAAACCATCTGGAGTTTGCGCATAGCGATATAAGCGACGCTTATATCGTTATGCGCAAACTCCGGATGGTTTGAAGCCGTTTGAAATGCCTGCTAGGACAAACCTAATATTACAATACAGTAGTACATAGTAGTACATATATAAGATAAGGAGTGGCGGCGTAGGTATAGGCGCTGGTATTGAAGTAATAAGAGAGCAGTTCCCAGTACCAGATGTTACAAAGAGGAGTTTTCAGTGAGTAAGAAGCTTGCCATTTGTCATCGTGTGAGCGTGTTTTGCAAGATTTTTCCTCTTTTCAGAAAAAAGGAAAGAAAGATGAAGTTGAGGTTAAGTATCTTTGACATGTTACTTTTTGTATGAAAAAGTTTAAGCAACAGTCATCTAAATTTAGGTGTGCTAAAAATAATTACAAATTAATTCTTAGTATTTAACAAACGAATATTTGAAATTAGTGAGACCACAGTCACATTCAATTAAATGTGAGTTTTATTAGTGCCCTCAAGTTTAAAATTCTGTATATTCTCTCTAAATTTGTATAGTTTTATATTTTCGGATGACTATGGTGGAATTTATTAGCGCCGATTGGAATAATTGTATTTCGACTATCTTCATTAAAACTTACAAAACATTTTAACAATACTTTAACTACCAGACAATGCCTTGATAATTCTATTATCATTTACGATGTCCTCGTAGCGGCAAGTTGTTTCTGTCACAAAACGATACTGTTTTAATAATCGGCATGTCAACGCCCATTTTTCAATGTCAAGTTCAGAGATTCAAAGTTTCTAATTGACCAATATGTTCTATAGATCCAATATAAAGTTGTGCCACGCTCGTTTTTGTCTTTTAATTTTATTTAGTTACCTTCACTTCACAGATTAGAAGAAACCGAGAGTGAATAAAGTTGAATTAAAAATTGAAACTCAGAAAATTTGCAATGACCGATGCGTTGGTCAGAACGAGTTGTCGATGCGTCCAAATTAGGCTCTAGCTTAAATATCGGAGAGTAAGTGGGAGTTATTTATATAAGGCACCACCAAGTTGTAGACGGCAAAAGTTGAAAAATCTCAAAGTTCAAATGTGGAGCTCGTATTGGCTTAGGCTTCGCAACAAAATAAAATGCGAATAATAAACTACTACCAAAAAAAAAATTATAAATCGCTATTGAAGTTAGCTAGTTATGATGATGGAAACAAAGAATGCTTTAAACTAGTTTTCGGTAAAATAAAACTAATAATGAAATAATACGGATTCAATTATAAAAAAAATCAAAGACAAACGAATTTTTCGAAACTCTGGCCGGTACAACTAAATGAATTTTACTTAATACAATGATGTATGTAATAGAAATAAAGTTATATATACAAAAAACTAGCTGATCAATTAATTTAACGTAAATTTTACTTGAGTTAAGTGGACGCAAGTACTTGAATGTTAGGGTATTGATAAAATAGCAATTATTTTTGCGAAAGCATAAAAGTAAGAAAAAAATAGGATAACGCCCAAGTGTTCAGGCTGACTAACCTGATATAAATTATCCGATAATTAAATATTTATTTATTAAAAAAACTGATCCTTAGGGCGATTTCAGGACTCTCCAGGATAGAAAATAGATAAGGTCCAAATAGATAAGAACATAGTAATGCAAGACTTCTTCTGTCGAAAAAAAGAAGGACGGAAGGACTTCGGACACCTCACATAGCCAGGAAAGAAACTCCATCGAAAAACACTATTAAACGTCAACATGTTCAAGACTTTGCTTAAAACACGAGACAAAGAACATTTACATACAAAACAAATAAACTAAAACACCTAATAAAATCATCAGAAAAATCAATGTTTTACCTGTGAAGGTTTATATTCTGCATGACGCCGAAATCAGCTAGGCTGCCTCAGAGGGTGAACGAGAAAAGCTTCTGACAAAAGCAGTACTAAATCCCATTAAGGAGCAGGTTTCAGGCACCAAATAAACATTTAAGTAAAGATAAGGTAAAGGGAAGTAAAGGCAAGGATGATACTCAAAAATGGGACAGGTGGAAAATCCCACAAGGGTAAAATCAATCAAAAACTTCCACCACGACAACAACACTGCAACTTCAATGGCTGATTTGTGAACATTCGCGCACGCAACATTTCCAGGAGCCAACGTGGTATGCACATTGAAAATCCCCACGTCACGATCGACCAATCGAAACACAACCCGCATGTCACATGTCTACCCCAACAGTCGCTCCAGTTGATTTCGAAAATAATACTTCAGGATTTTGCATACCGGAGACTATTTTAATTATTTACACGAAAAAGAAACAACTATTCGACCCGCGACATTCATTAAAAAGGATATGCTCGAATAATTTTAACTCCTGCCCCGTCAAAATCATCGAATGGTGACACGACCTTCTAGAATAAGTTTGCATTAATATCACTAAAGAAAACTGCAGGAAAGATAACCAAGCCAATATCGATTTTCAGTTTTAGAGAGTATTTCATATATCATGCCGCAGAGGTAACCATGCAAATCTCATTTGGGACAATAACCATGAAAGATTGGCACTATGGTGAACGCAAAGTTTAAATGAATTCTCTCATAGTACCGCAACTTGCCGACCTGTCGATTAGTGACATTTCGGTAAACGACCAAACGAGCGCGAAAATCTGGCTAGTTGTAGTTGCTTGGACGCACGATGCTGACTCTCTTTGATTGCATTTTTAATGTTTGCATGCCGTTTTTTACTACTGGATTTTCAGTACTAACAAAAAAGTTAAAGCAACAAACCCAGATGGGTTACAAAAATAATCACCCCGACTGTTAGGGTAATATTTGAGGACTCGCTTAGGGCTCATTCTGGAACTTACCAGTGTGCCTTGTAATGCTAGACTTTACAGTCTGTAATACAAAAATAGTCTATTATTCCTTTATTTAAATTATATTTCATAGATATCAGTACCATGTTATTTAATTTGTCTGTAATTTATTTCAAACCTACGTCTAATAGACGCAATTTGATACTTCCAGCTATTTGATAGGACTACTCAGTCTTTGGCCAGTAACGAGTTACCCTACACCTCTAATGGAGATATTTTACATTTATGTAATTTGGCGAAAATTTCTGCAGTTCGCCTGCGAAGCGGCGTAATGAAAATGAAAATAATGAGCGCTGTATTTCAGCTTCCTTGAATTATTTAGTTTATTTTATGCATTAATTTGCTTGGCAATTTTAGAACTATTTGTTAGTCAGCGTGTTTGTGCATGTGTAATTTTATACCGGGCGGTTTTAATTAAATTTTAAATTTGATTAAATAGTACACTTTCTCCGCCTGTTTATATTTAGTTCATTCTCCTTGTAATAACTTCAGCAGGAAAAGCTTAAATTCGTCCGGTAATAAATAAGGATGTTATTTTTGATATTGATTTTGTTTTGAATGCATGTACCTTTTAAACGAAATTGTGTCCGAACGGTGTTCATTACAGATTATAGCTTTTAGGTTAGTATTAGTGCATGATATTAAAGCTTATTTGGTGTAGAATGTTTATATTGATCTCTCCTGTCTTTTAATGAAGTTCATTTGTAAAAATATTCGTTTTAAATTACAATTTTACTCTTCCCCAACATGTTTTAAAATTTTTTTGCAAGCCTTATTGCCGCGCTCTTTATTTCGTAATTTTATTTACTTACCTTTACCGCAGATTGGAAGAAACTGAAAGTGAGTAAAAATATACAAATAGAATGCCTAGGCAAGAATAAGCTCGTGCTAGCCCAAATGCATGAGAGTACGGGAGAAAGGGTGGTTATTTATTTAAAAAGGCGTCACAAACTTGTAGATGACACATTTTAGCTTAGGTTTCGCAAGAAAATAAAACATGAATAATAAAAGCAGCATTAAAAAAACCAACGTGATTTAACTATTAAACCTAACTAATTCAAATTAATTATACTTACTAAATATACCTCTTAATAATACTAAAATATCGCAACCAAAACAATTAGACAACAAAAGCGTCGGTTTCCATAAATATGGTCCGCTTTGTTACTAAATTAAAACTTGACCTCCTTAATTAAAAAAATATACTGTTTTAGTAGCCAAGGTACTCTGTGCCATAAAAATATATCAACGATAGCTACTCATTTGAAAGAAGGACAAGAATGAAATAATTTACTTATACATATTTTAAATGATCACTCGTGTAAATACTCTAAACACTACATTCATACAAATACTCTAAATGATTTACTTGACATGATTATTATGTCAGTCCAACGCTGACGAATAGCAAGATTACTTTAAAGATTTGAAAAAAAAAAAATACTCAACTAAAATTAAAAGAATAAATTTAGCTAACCGCCCATTAACAGCAACTAGCTAAAAAAACTTTAACCAACCGTGACGTCCAAAACAATGACTAATTATGCAACACTAGTGATTGTCTATAGTAGTAAAAGCAAAATAAATGACATAAACGATAAATAATTAGTCCCTAGCTTACCAAAACATGATCATGTTCTGTTCTCACTGCTCAAGTCACTTGCACGCAGTATTCACTAACAATATTATGGTTACGAGACGTCAATGGAACCGTGAAATTGAAAATAGTCCAATTTAAAGCGTTAATAAATTAATCAGATCTGATAATACAATAAAAAAGCTTTAAACATGCTTTATGTTAAATGAAAGTATCTGATGTTAATATATCGGTTACATTAAAGAAACAACACAACCAGAATGTCTAAAACTCTTAAAAAGGAGTTGCTGACTATCAGTCAAGCATTAACCGGTGGTTAAAATATAAAACAAATTAAACTTATCTGAACATCACGGTTAAATCTGCTGTGCTGTTCGAGAACTCTCCAGGCAGCTTCTAGAAAGAAACCTCAAAACGAGCTAGTACTACATATAGAAAAGTTCCTCTATACATAATTTGCTGACAAATACAAGGAACTTCCAGAGTGTAAGAACGACTCTTCTCATAGTATAAACCTTTGTAAAACATCAAGATATTCAAGGCTTATGCTTATGGTAAAAACCATATCCAGGTACAAAATCGACTACTCTCCGAACCCATTATATTCTTGTGATTATTCTCTTCCAAATTAGGGTGCATCGCAACGCCGCGCCGGCAGGTATGCTACATATCGTATTTGTAACCCTCAATTTAGCCCACAGGAAGCGGATCCAAAAATAAATATCCTTGAAAATTAGAGATCAATAACATCACGCTTCAGGGCACACATTCCTAGTTGGTAAGATATCACCACAAAAATGCGCTTCTACAATACGCGCAAGGCAAAATGTAAAAATCAGGTTACGATTCGATTTTCGAAACTTCACAGCGACCCGAGAAATGATTAACGTTGAATGAGATATCACAGAATACTTAGAAACAAAATAATATATGCCATATTATGTCATTTATGGTATATGGACACAATTAACTTCTACTAGGCAATATTTACAAGATAAGGTATGATTAACTGTTTCAAAATGACTTACAGCTAGCTTAATTACGTAGTTGTTTTCATCCCTTCGGTACTATTTAAAAGCTTTAATCCACCCTCGAGGAAAACTACGAAAACTGAAGAAAAGTATAAAGAAAAAGCTTGGATCACTAAATAATCAGGTAGTAATACTTGTACTCGAAAATCAATACTACCAAAAAGAGGCAAGGACAAGGCTGCTTAGGAATTTGGTGGTTAATAGGTACTCTTGCAAGAAAGGGTTATAGAATCATTGTAATTAGGATCTACTGCACCCATACAAGCTATAATATTTTAAATTTAAGTAAAATCTGGAGCAAGTTAAATACGATTGATAAGCGTTCTAGGAACAGAATTGGAATTGAAGCTTCTGAAATTCACTTAATATTAAATATTTACTTCCATCTAAGGCAAGCAGATGTGTGTCTGTCATATACCCTTCCGGGAGGCGCAGACGCAAAGAATCTAAATATTTAGTTCTATTTAAGGCAAGCACATGTGTGCATCCCTTCTTCCTTTCCGGCGGACACAGAGATAAAAGGATATTGTCAAAACAGAGAGAATGAATGCAATGTACTAGAATTTACTCGAAATTAATTGGAGAAGTATTAATATACTATATTATGACAATACTATTATTATGTGCGCCCTTTTTTTGAAATTTAGTTAATATTAAAGGAAGTTTGATGGCAAAAACAAATCTGGCCATTTTTGACAGAAAGAGATGATGATTTAAATGCTAAAATGGTTCAATAGAATGCAACACGTTTTTCCTATTAAAGTCAGCAAGTGAAGTTTTTATTTAAAAAGAGAAACCTAGCACCGGAGAGGCGTGTTCCAAAGCCCGGCCCCGGTAGTGGGGTCGTAGAGCGCCACCAGTTTTTCCCAACTAAACTGAAAACGATACGCTGATGTTGTACTAGGCAAGCTTATCAAACAAAGAAACTCAATCCCTAACTTAATAAAGAAAACACAATCTAAAATTCATGGAACAATCTATTTGCTGCTAAGTTCTTTTTTTTTTTGAAATACAGCAACAATTTAACAGTAAAATCGCAAGTTAAATACAAAGGAATGTCAAATGACTATTAAATTAACTAATAATTGGTACAATATGTTGATTGTACGGAGACCAATTCTGTTGTTAACACTCGGTACTGTATGCCTTACAACTAAATGCTCTAAACACTACAATCCGAAGTGATCACTTTGATTTTACCTAAGCTTATTACATAGATGGGTGCGTGCGCTGGTAGCTGCACCAATTATAAATGTAGCAATAATTATATGTATTGATAAATGACCACAATAATTATATCAATCGACTAGATAAACAAATGAATAAATGAAGGGTAAAATTAATGAGAGCTATCTTAGAGCTTGGCGATCAATGCTTGATTTATATTAACGGAATAAGAGCGATTATATCAGTCGGACAGAAAAATAAATGAATAAATAAACTTAAACTTCTGTACGATACCACTTAGATCCGGTGGTGGAGGCGCCGGGCACCTGTGGGTATTGCACTTCGAGGTATTGCTATGGTACTGGCCCCGAGGGTAGACCTAGCAGAGGACTGGGCAATAAAATTGGCCCGGAAATAGGACTTGTAGCGAGGTAGCGATTTTACTGAATATACTTCACGCTAACACAAGACACGCCCACCGTAATACGTCAACTTCAAAAAATCACCGTAATCTTCGATATACTCGGCGTCAGCACATTGTACTAAATATACTGCGCTTCAGCACAGGACTTGGTCTCCAGCAGAGCCGCCATAATATAAGCAAAGTCTACAGAAAGATATATTTTATTCTGCAAACATTGATATAAGGTATAGTATCGTGCTTTTCACCTGTTTTCGAAATGCAAAGAATTTTTAGATTTTCACTGCATGCAATGCCCTCCGCCAATAGTCGGTTGTTCCTCCGCTCGCTTCGCTGGGCGCAACCAACAAAAACTAACCCAAGTTAATCCAAGGAGTGTTAAAAACTAACTAACCTAAAAAAAATAAATACAAAAAAAAATGCAAGGGCCCAGTGTCGAAGCCATTGCCTCGCATTCTCAACAAGAGCCTTACCACTTGAGCCAAGTACACATCTGCTTTCCTCAAGGAGACTGATGCAAATGATGCGTGTGAGACTGCTAGCCGAGATGATACAAAGCCTTGTGCTGGAGTGCAGTATATTTAGTTGCGATGTGCTGACGCCGAGTATATCGGAGATTTTTAAAGCTGACGAATTATGGTGGGCGTGTCTTGTGCTAGCGTAAAGTATATTTAGTAAAATCGCAGCCAGGTAATAGATTTGGCCCGGAGATAGGACCCTGTAATAACCCAATACGCATTAGACAAAGCCCCCTTACTTTAATGAAAAAAAAAAAAACTCTAGCCCCTTTTGAATAACTATATTTTCTTTACAAAACAACCCAAACTAACCCAAAAATTATTAATGGATTTTCAATGACCATTAGCAAATAAAAGAAATACTAAGGTACAGACAACTTGAATATAAAAAAGATAGGTATGAATCACCCCTAAAAGAAAATATAAACTTCCTCATATGATCAAAACTAAAGTTAAATTAAAATAAAAATTCAGATTTGATAAAATGGAGTAGATAAGATAACACATGGGATGCAACGCAAATGGTGGACGATGCACAAAAAAAAGGTTAACACAGATAAAGCAATTAAATCGTTAATTTAGATAAAAAAAACTGTAGCAATAATCACCTAGCTTTTGGCGGAGGGTAGCTAGAGAGTCGACGGTCTCGGTCTTTTACGACGAACTCGGAAAGCCTCTAGAAATAAGGGTAAAGGCCTTTAGCATCATGGCGTTCACGTGCTTCACAAGCAATAGAAAAAAATTAATTCCAGAGAAAATGCTTACCTAGTACAGTAGTTAAATCCTGATAAATCGGTCGTGTCAAAACACAAACAGAAATCAACACAGTAATATCCCCAAAGAATCTTTATGGGGTTTTGAGCCAAGACCACATAAATAGATCCTTCTATACGTCATCTTTGGTTACTTATTTGTACTTTTGCTGAGTTAGTTACAAGGAACCTAATTTCTTCATTGAAGGATCTTTATCTGCCGGACTTGGGATAGTAACATGTGAGTGAAACTGGTGGTTCCACACACCTACAAAACCCTCTTTAGTAACCTAACACCTTGAATTTAGATAAATAGTAAACAGTATGTAAACAACGTATTCATGAATTTAATAATCCTAAGGAAAAAAATATCTTTAAATAATTTATATGGCTAGATACCATTAAATTATGATATCTTCTAGATGCAAAGTGATTTTAATAACTCTAATTAAACTTAAAATGTTATCTCTAATCTAACAGTTTGTAAATGTTTTTTTTTCATTAGATTACTCACTGATTTGACCACTGTAATTAAACTTCTACCTGAAACATAGTTTTTAAAGCTTTAGGGATATTTTAGGGATAACCTACTAATTATTTTCACAATTTATAGTAATTTTGCTATTCGTACTGTACTGGACTTCGTTACATTATTCGGAATGCCAGGGTAGCCACCTAATGGGTCACTCTACCAAATGTAATTGTATTGTAAAGTATTAAAGAGATTAGTCTTTAAAAAATGAAACTCTCATTATTATATTATATATTTTTGGTATTATTACAAGATTAAGTTAAGGGGTTAGTTTGGGTGGTTTAATAAAGTATCTCGCTGACTGGAGAACGTGTCAGTGAACTTTCCTTTCGCTTAAGTAATTGAGCTCAAGTAATTAAGTAATTAAGTAATTAAAAATTAACTGGGAATTTTGTGTTGAATTGCTGTGCTGGACATAGGTACGCCAATGATTTGTGTCTGATCTAGTATTTTAGACGTTTGATGTTTTTAGGGTTTTTTTTTTGCTTTGGTTTACCATTTCCACCCTTACTAGCTGTTTGCTAGCTTGCGTGCTTCTGGTGCTCATCATTCTCGCAACTTACATTACATAACCAACTACTTGTGATAAGTATTCAGTGCATACTGTTGGTGTAGCTGGATAGTTGTTGAGACCTCGGTATGTAATCGCATCTGTGCTGATTTGGGAGCGAAGGGACATAGATAAGCCAAACCTATTTTATTTTTATTCAATTGTACGTGAACATTCTAATGTAATGATGAACTTTTTATCTTTGGTAAATTAGTAATTGCATTCTTATTAAATAATTTGATGCGTAAACGTATCTACGGTTTATAGATTTGATGCTCTTATAGTCGAATTACATTTGCTTACTAGAGCTTTTATATTTCTTATAGAAATTACTTTTTATTACACGTCTGTGTAGTTGGTATATGTTATACTGACTCAGTTAAATATCTGATATTGCGACTTAACGATTCGTGATCACGACTTGCTGACTTTACTTAGCTTTAAGTTTTTATATCATTGTGCAATTTGCATCAATATCTACCATTAGCATATTTGAATAGCTATACGAGCCTTAAAAGCTTATATGTTATAATGTGTATATTTCTTTTATTTTTGAAACTGTCTAATTATTTTGCATATTGCAAACTTTACCTCATGCTTTGATATTTTGCCGCGTTTATAAGCATTTCGAATTCGGCTCTCATTATTTAATAATCCGTACTCAATTGAATATAATCGCTCTCTACTGATATTAATATAGGCTGCTTGCTCGGGTTTTACCTACATTTTATGGTTTTTACTTATTTTTATTTAATACCGCTTTAATTACCTTATTGCCAAAACCTACCCTAACTTTTTGAATTTTAGTTTTGCTTACCTATCATTTACTTTATTTTAAATTATCATTGAGGTGAGCTGATATTATTTGATTGATAGTTGATGATATTTTTTACTAATTCATTTGTTAATTAATTTCGTTGGGTTGATTTAACTTTATTTCATTAATAGGCACCAACTATTGCCTTACTTCACTATCTGATTTGTTAGGTGATTACCTTGAATTAATTTTACATTACTTAATGACTAGTTGGTGATTTGCTTCACTAATTAAGCTGTTACTTAGTTTCATAGAACTAATTTCTCATTATTCGGCTAATAGTCGGTGATTTGCTTTACTAATTACTCTGTTAATTAATTTCATTGAATTTATTCTACACTAATTCGCTTCACTAACTAATTTGTTATTTGATTTCGCTAAATTAACTCCTTAATTAACTTCAGTGATTTTTCCTTTTAATTTTTTTTTTATAGCAGTGGCACACACACTAAAGGGAGATCCTATGACGAGCGGTGTGTGTGCGAAGATGTTGATTGACACGGTTCTTGAATATTTGTAGGTTGTAATTAGTGGGAAACAGATGTCCTGGAAATGAGTTCCACAGTGATGCAGTGCGCCAGACAAAGGAGTTCTGGTAAAGCGATGTTCTAGGTGTTTCTAGTTGTACGACGAACTGGTACGCTCCTGCCGACTGTCGGGACTGTCTGACAGGAGTTGCCAGGGGCGGGATTATGCGGGCTAAATCCTGGGAACATCTGCCGTGAAAGTATCTGTGAAACAGAGACATCTCGGCCACATGTCTGCGATGCTCCAGACTATCCAGATTCCGGGTCAACTCCGGATCGCCGACGAGACGCACAGCCATCTTCTGAATGGAATCCAGCAGCTTTAGGGTATGCTTTGGTGCGGCACCCCAGATATGTGAGCAATATTCTAAGCACGGTCTTATTTGCGCTTTGTACAGCAAGAGCAACTGCTGCGGTGTATAGAGTTTTTTGTTGCGAAATAGCGCACCAAGCTTCTGGGAGGCTGATTTTGCGATGTTAGCAACATGGTCATGCCATGACATATTGCTGTTGACCGAGACACCCAGCAGCCCGATTGACGAGAATGAAGGAATGGTCGATCCTGCCATAATGATGTCAGGGCCCGCTTTATTGGCCCTCTTAGTAAACGTTGCTGCTTGGGTCTTTGCTGCATTGAACTGGACCAAATTTCGGTCGCCCCAAGTTTGAACTTTCTCCAGGTCTTGATTAATTGCTGTAATCTGCTCCTGTCTGCGGTGATGAGTCTCAGTCGCTGGTAAGGGTTTTTCTGATCTAAAGTGGGAGACAAGGGTACTGTCATCTGCAAAACTGTAAACAGGATTATTCGTTTCGATCAGCAGGTCATTAATATAGATGAGGAACAGAGTTGGTGATAGTATTGCGCCTTGAGGCACGCCCGCGTTGATGGTGAATGTGTCCGAGATGTGTCCATCGACTGCAACGTGTAGGGATCAGTTCTTAAGGAAACTGGCCAGCCAGCTGCAGAGAGAGGCGGGTAGTCCCAAGGACGGCAGTTTGTTGAGCAGTCCGTCATGCCAAACTCTGTTGAATGCCTTTGAAATAACCAACGCAATCGCTCGAGACTCTCCGTAGTTTTCAATTGCCCTACTCCATATATGAGTGACATAGGCCAATATATCTCCTGTCAATCTCTCTTTGCGAAAGCCGTATTGATTATCGCTGATTATTCTGTTGCTCTCGAGGTACTTGAGTAGTTGCTGGTTGACTACACGTTCCATGATTTTGGAGATTATTGGAAGCAAGGCAATTGGGCGATAGTTTGAGGGCGTGGTTTTCTTGCCTTTTTTTGGAACAGGTTGCACTCGAGCGGATGGGTAAATCCCTTTTCTGTAAGAAAGAGAAAAAAACCTGGAAAAAACGGGTGTTAGTTCGTTGGCGCAGTTCTTTAGCACGATGGCAGGTATTCCGTCCGGTCCTGATGCCTTTTGCGTATCTAGTTCTTTAAGGATTTTGCGAATATCACGGTGAGAAAACTTGACTTCTGCCATGGTAGTGTTAATGTTCGGTATAGTGGGGAGAGTCTTGCCTTGGGGCACGTCTAAGGTAGAGTGCGATGAAAACATTTTGGCGAGCATGTTTGCTTTTTCCTTGGCTGTAGTCGCCGTGATGCCACGTTCGTCCGTCAAAGGTGGGAGAGACGTTTTTGTAAAGTTGTTACTTACTGCCTTTGCTACCGACCAGAAATTCCTGGAACCACTGGGGCATTGCAAAAGTTTATTCCTGATCCGTTGATTGTGTTTGTCCTTAGTTTCGTCGATCACACGCTTGCACTCGTTTCTCGCTTCGATAAAATAATTGCGATTTTCAGCGGTCTGATTTTGCTGCCAGTACTTATAGGCTTGCTGTTTCCTTCCTACAGCTCTTTCGCATCTTTTGTCGAACCAGGGCTTTCCTTTTGATGGTAACTTGATGGAATTTGGGATGTATGCTTCCATTCCTGAGGAGATTACTTGCATGATCTCTTCGCAGCAGTCTGACGGGTCGTCAGTGGCAAAGCAGACGTCGAGCCAAGGAAAATCTAGGTAAAACTGCCTCAGATCGTCCCAGTTTGCAGAATTGTAATGCCAGATTTTGCGAGGCAATGGTGGATCCTTCTGTATGAGTGGCAATTCACAAACCGTTGTAATAAGTTTGTGGTCGGAGGTACCTAATGGCGGACCAACTGTAACCTTGTACTGGTCAGGATTGGTGGTCAGAAAAAGATCCAGGAGGGCGGCGAATTCGCCCCTCTCTGAGATTCGAGTTGGTTCGTCTACAAGTTGAGTAAGCCCGCAGCTGATGGCAAATGCTTCAGCTTCTCTACCTTCGTTGTCGGTCTTGTTGTGATGTTTGAGCCAGTTGGTGTTGTGGGCATTGAAGTCTCCCAGAACGATTATTTCTGAACTGGGGTGATCGACCTGTATTGAGTCAAAAGTGGTAGCTAGTGTTGAGAAAAAGCTTTGGTAGGCTCTATCGCTCGGAGGGCGATAGAGACAACATATAAACTTGGTTAATCCCTTGGCGGTGAACTTGAGCCACATGACGTCAAGGTTGTTCGGTTCGAGTGTTTCCTCGCGGTGACATGAAAGGTCGCTTCGGACAAAAATGCATATTCCGAACTTATATCTAAATCGGGTATGTAAGTCGTAACCAGGATAGAGGTAGTTCACTGTTGTTGTTGTGGAACATACTTGTGTTTCTGTAAGGGCTAATATGTGTGGTCTATTTGCTTATAGATGTTGGTGTACCGAATTTATGTTTGTATTTAGGCCTCTTATGTTGCAGAAATCTATTCTAAATTGGTTCGGTATCTTTGCTGTCTGTGAAATGCGGAATGAAGGGCTCCCAGGGCCACCCAGCGCCCGGAGATCCGAATGGCCGGGGAGTTTACTTCCGGAATATTTTGATCCTGGAAGCACCATCATGTCCATATATTCCTACTGTGGAACCCGGGACCACCAGCGCGGAAGCGGAACGTGATTTGGGAAAACCACTTAGCGCTTCCCAATTCTGGTGGGGTGGTCTTTCACCGGACGATGCGAGTAGGCTTATGCATCTACCACCTAGGGCCGCTTCCACTCGAAGCATCGACCTCAGACTCATTCCTTTGGCGGTACCTAGTCTGACAGGGGTGAAAATGGGGTTTGTTGGATCACTCCCCAGTGATCAGCTCCAGACTTTGTACTTTTGTGTTCTCCAGCCTGGAGGAGGACGATGGGATTTGATGGGCCACATCCCGTGGCAACTCGGATGGTGGGGGCGTCACTCCTCGTAATCAAACTGCTCTCACCAGTTTGACGTTCCTGCCAGCCAATACAATGCAGCCCCTCTTATCACAAACTGTCATTGATCGGCTCCAGACTTTGTACTTTGGTGTTCTCCGCCTGGGGGAGGACAATGTGATTTGATGGGCCATATCCCATGGCAACTCGGAATGGCGGGGGCGTCACTCCCCGTAATCAAACTCCTCTCACCAGTTTGACGTTCCTGCCAGCCAATACAATGCAGCCCCTCTTGTCCATTATTAAAATACTTATTTGAAGATTGGACACTGGATAACTTTAGTGTTGAAAAACTCATCTCAGCTTTCGATTATTAGTGAGTTGCTGTAGATTTTGGTTCTTTTTTTCCCCTAATTAAATTTTATAGATTTATTGTGGTATAATCATTATTGTAATAACCGAGCCTAAGAAGTTCGATAGTAGAACATCTGTTGTTTCACACAATACCATCCATTATCAATAAACGGGGACAGTGTTTTAAAATTTTAGTTTTATTTGTTTGTTTGTTTTGTTGTGTGTACCTCATTACTTACTTGCAAACTTGTTCATAAATATATTTAGTTATTGAGGAGTGGTAGCTAGAACATTATAGGCAGCTGCTGGCACCCTTAACCGAACCTATCTCTCACTGCGCAGCAGGATTTGCACACTGGTCTTGAACTCGTTTTTTTTATATTATATTAATATTATTTTATATAAACTATAACCTTACTATCCGCTAATAAATAGAGAATGAGTGTGGCAATGTTATCATCTTCCGACCGTTACACCCCTGCTGGGTGTTTTTCTTCGGTTCAATTTAAATTTACAGATATAACAAATTATTATATTTTTAACACATCTAAACTAAAAACAAATTAATCATGAAATGACGCTTTTTTAAGTTAAATCACATTGTGTCAATACGATTTATCCTTCGAAATGCAAAAGACAAAGCAATAATATACTACTCTTTAGGAGCTGCAAACTACAATTACATGAATCCACTTTATTATGAGACTCAGAATCGTTCAGGTATATAATAATGAGCAAAACATTTCAATCATCACCACATTTTTCGTTGCATCAAGATAATTAATTATAAATTATGATTAAAATACTATTAATTTTTTCTGGTATACCATAAAACAAATAACTATTATGAAAAGAGGATGTTTAAAAATGAAAAAAGTTTCCCTATTTTAAATTTTCCTCTCTCTTAAGTAAAGTATTTACAGAAAAAATGAGAAAACAGTTTCAAAGCCAAGAATAAAAACAGTGTTGCTGCACTAAGTTGGTTAGGAAGTTATTAAAATTAAGCAAATACATTTTCACAAATAAAAACAGCAAATGTTTTGCTATAAAAGGCATTTTATTGCCGAAATACGTCCCAGGAGAATGGAGTTTCATTTATGGCTAACTTTATTACCCGTCACTTGATGTTGGTTGTACATTATTAGGTATAAAGGGAGTCTATTTGTTTTCCTACCGGTAGGTAAGCATTTATATTTGCATAGAATAACGAACAAAGTATTTTATTCAAAATTTTAATTTATAGAGAGTCGAATTTTTACTCTTTGAACATGACGTGAAAAAAGTGCAAGCTTGTACAATATATTCAAGACTTTTGCTTAAGGTAAGGACTCTTTACAGGTAAGAAAGAAAATTGGGCAAGTGTGCTAGTACTCGAGACACTGATGTGTACACATATCCTATATTGACATCATCGACATGGAAATCTAATGCCACCTTAAGGCCGCGCGACACGCCTGGATATAGGCAACCACTTAATTGCAATTGACTGCCTATATTCTGGCGTTAGAAAGAACGCATTTAACAAGGCAGTGCTGAAGTAGCTGCGCACTAATCACTGCGCATAGTTATGATGTGACATTGGCGTTCACATTTCCTTCCCCACATTTCCGTCCCATTTGCCTAGATTTACCCTCATACCGCCGTATAAGATGTTTACACATCAAAACTAATCGTAAAAATCAACGCGAGCAAAGCTGCGGGTTAAAGCGAAAAGTATCCTACGTCCTTTACTATACTCTTGCAAATATCTGTACAAAATTTAATGATGATCGGTTAAGTAGGTTGTTTACGCGTGGAAAATAGTATTAAAGCTAACCGTAATAATCCACGCGAGCGATGCCGCGGGTAAAGGCTAAAAAGTCCTATGTCCTTTACTCTACTCTTGCAAATATTTGAACAAAATTTCAGGATGATCGGTTAAGTAGTTTACGCGTGGAAAATAGGATTAAAACTAACCGTAATAATCCACGC
>MU191249.1:7781-37075 GCA_016904865.1 Pissodes strobi | reverse complement strand
TTCTCAGGTGACTGCAAACAACTTTCAGTTCACAACTTTTTAGAAAGAGTTTCTGAGTTACGTATTGCTAGGGGTATATCTGAACAGGAATTATTTGAGTCAGCGATAGATTTGTTTTCTGGCAGAGCATTGAATTGGTTCCGTGCTAATCGAGCTAGGTTTGTTAACTGGAAAAGTTTATCTGATCTCCTGTGTAGACATTTCGAACCACCTGATTATAAAGCTAGGTTATTTAAAGAAATTTTGGAAAGAACGCAAGACCAGTCTGAGAGTATCGTTGATTATTTGTCTAGTATGAGTGCTTTGTTTAGGCGTTATGGAGGTATGTCTGACGATGTTCAGCTGGATATCATTTCTAGGAATTTGTCCCCATTTTACACAACGCAGCTTCCTGTTGTTAATTCATTGGAGGAGCTAGAGACTGAGTGCCTTAAGCTTGAAGCTAAAAAGTACCGAGCTGATCATTATATTCCACCATCTAGGAGGCGACAAAATTTTGTTGAACCTGATTTTGCTTTCTTGGCTTCTGATGCATCTACTTCTAGCTTATATAGTGATCATTCACCGCCCATTGATGTAGTTGCATTACCAGCAGCACGAGCACCAGCTGAAAGACCATCTTTTCCTAGACGTCCAGTTACTTGTTGGAACTGCAACCAGACAGGCCATTTAAATCGGCAATGCCCTAGCAGCAAGAAGATCCATTGTTATCGTTGTGGTACTCCAGATGTGACTACTAGAAATTGTCCAAAGTGTTCCGGTTCGGGAAACGGTATTCGGGAGAGTCGTTAGGTCGGCAGACCTCTCCTGTTATTTCCACTCCACCGACCAATGACATTAGTTTTCCTAATAAGAATTTTTTTGGACTTTATTATTGCACGTGCGCACGGGGATGAGCGCCCATATTTGGAGATATCTGTTTTGGGTCACCCTATTTTAGGCTTACTAGATTCCGGAGCTACTCGGACTATTGTTGGTCAACCTGGTTTAGAAATTTTGCAGGGATTAGGTTTAAAACTTATTAAAAATCAGACCACATGTACCGTTGCTAATGGCCAGACTTGTTCAAGTATAGGTTATTTTCAGACACCTGTAACCTTGTTAGATAGGACACGTATAATAGACATTTTAGTACTTCCAGAGTTAGCTCATAGATTTATTTTAGGTATCGATTTTTGGAAAGCCATGGACATTGTACCTGATCTGAGACAGAATGTTTGGCATTTTTCGGATAAATTTCCTGAAATCTGTAGTATTGTGGATGGTGATTCTTTGTCTGTTTCTGAAAGATCCGCTCTTGATTCGCTGGTAAAGGAGAAATTTTCGTTAATGGGTACTGGTCTTGGTTACTGTAAAGTAGCTGAGCATGTAATCGAATTAGAACCTGGCTCAAGACCTATTAAACAGCGTTATTACCCTGTCTCTCCGTTCAAGCAGGCGATTATAGATAAGGAAATAGATGAAATGTTAAGACTGGGTGTAATAGAACCATCGAAAAGTCCTTGGTCTAGTCCTGTATGTTTAGTACGCAAGAAAGACAATGATTATCGCTTTTGCATCGATTTTAGAAAGGTCAATTCTATTACTAAAAAGGACAGCTTTCCCATTCCCTATATTTCAGCCATTTTAGACCGTCTCCGCGACGCACGTTATATCAGCTCGATTGATATCAAATCAGCATTCTGGCAGGTACCTCTGGATGAGTCTTCCCGTGAGATTACAGCATTCACTGTTCCAGGTCGAAACCTCTTCCATTTTCTGCGCATGCCTTTCGGTTTAACCAACGCGCCTGCTACCTGGCAACGTATCATCGATCGTGTCTTAGGTGTTGACTTAGAAAACAACGTCATGGTCTATTTAGATGACATCATTATTATTTCCAAGACTTTTTCAGACCATTTGAGGATATTAGGTCTTGTATTTGATCGTTTAGAAGAAGCCGGACTAAAGGTTTCTCAAGAGAAATGTCACTTTTGCAAACCCCAGCTAAAATATCTCGGTTATGTTGTGGATTCTAAAGGATTGAGGCCCGATCCAGAAAAAGTGCAGGCTATTATTAATATATCACCACCAAAGAATGTGACTGAGATCCGACGTTTTATTGGAACCGCTTCCTGGTACCGACGATTTGTTCCTAACTTTTCTTCCGTTATTGCCCCTATTACTCGGCTTACTAAAAAGAACATAAAGTGGGAATGGACTCCAGCTTGTCAGGAATCTTTTAAATCAATTAAAGAAGCTCTTGTTACCGCTCCAGTCTTGTCCTGTCCTGATTTTAATCGCATGTTTATTCTTCAAACTGACGCTTCTTCTTATGGCTTAGGCGCTGTTCTAACCCAGCAATTCGATGATGGGGAAAAGGTAATTGCCTATCTTTCACGTTCCCTTACTAGGCAGGAAATGAAGTTGACAGTCACGGAAAAGGAGTGTCTTGCAGTGATTTGGAGTGTGGAAAAACTTAGGCATTATTTAGAGGAAGTTCATTTCAAGGTAATCACAGACCATCACTCGCTATTGTGGTTACATAATTTAAAGGATCCGCAGGGTCGACTTGGTCGTTGGGCACTTCGTTTACAACCTTACGATTTTCAACTAATTCATCGAAAAGGCAAAGAGCATATAGTGCCAGATTTTCTATCTAGGTCCGTACCAGTTTTGACAGAAGATATCGCAGCCGTGGAGGATTCGTTACCTTCTTACTCCAACACTTCTGATAAGTGGTATGTCGATATGTTGAAAAAGCTGGAAGAACAACCAGATAAATTTCCTTGTTGGAGAGTTGAAAATGGTAATCTTTTTAAATTTGTTAAGACCACCAGTCCCAACTTCCCTGATCAGTCCAGTTCTTGGAAAATAGTTTTGCCGAAAGATCGTCGAAAAGAAGTCCTGGTTCGCTGTCATGATCTTCCAACTTCAGGTCATGTTGGAATTTTTAAAACATTTTGGAGAATAGCTGAACGTTACTATTGGCCTAAGATGAGAGCAGATGTTGCTAGGTATGTCCGATCTTGTCATATTTGTGCTCAAAATAAGGTGGAGCAAAAAGCACCAGCAGGTTTAATGGGTAATCGACCCGATATTCGGGAACCTTGGCAGTCCATCAGTCTAGATTTTGTAGGACCATTACCTCGTTCAAAACAGGGCAATACTCACATCTTGGTAGTTACCGACTACTTCAGTAAATATGTCGTTCTCTTTCCTTGCCGTTCCGCTACAGTGAAAACGTTAGTCAAACATATAGAACAGGGCATTTTCTTGGTTTATGGGGCTCCACAGTATCTAACTTGTGATAATGGTACTCAGATGAAATCAAAAGAATTCCAATCTCTTTGTGACAAGTATAAGGTCAAAATTTTCTATACTGCATCTTATTATCCTCGTGCTGATCATACCGAACGTGTCAATAGAGTCGTCAAAAGCATGTTGCGATCTTATGTCAACCAAAACGATCATCGAACTTGGGAAGATGATCTTCCATCTATCGGTTGTGCTATTCGAACATCACGTCACGAAACTACTGGTTATACTCCCTATCTAGTGAACTTTGGGCGGGAACATAAACTTTTTGGGCAAGATTATACCGAAGGCATTCCATCGGCCGAGACGGACAGTCAAAATTACATTCGAAAACGAATCGAAACTTTTAAACAGCTCTTTGAGAAAATTCATAAGAAAATTGGGTCGGCACAGTCAAGAAATCGACACCAATATAATCTTCGAAGACGTCCGGTCAATCTTGTTTCTGGTCAAGAGGTATGGCGTAAAAATAAAGTGCTCTCTAACGCCGCCAATTATTTTAGCTCAAAATTGGCTCCTGAGTTCCTAGGTCCATTTAAGATCAAAAAGAAAACCGGTACGTGTACGTACGAACTCCAGGATGAACACGGTAATAGCAAGGGTATTTGGCATGTTCAAGACTTGAAACCGGTGTACATCGATTCCGGTTCTGATGGTCCATCTAACTGATTCAAACAAAATTAATGAGTAATTTGTATTTCTATTCCTTGAATTTAAGTTTTCTTAAATTATGGTTATTTTTATTATTCTGTATCTACCTTCATTTATTTGTGATATTATTTTTTTTTCCCTTTCTGTCAATTTCTTATATCCACCTTGTTCTGTTGAATTTTTACTATGGGTTTATAAGCTATCTTAAAAATTAATTCTTATCTGTATGCATTTTGCTTGGACATTACCCTGAATTGTGACCTTACTCGATTGTGACAACTTTCTCGAAATTGACTGTTTTCCTAATTGTGACCCTTTTCCCGGATTTGACGAATATCTCGGATTTGACACACCTGGCTATGACTTCCCCGAATTGGACTATTCTCCTGATTATGACAACCCCCCGAATTTGACACCGAATTGTGACTATTGTATCTGATATTGTTTTTTTTATGGGTAGCTGAAAACTGTCATACTGTGGGTATGAGCGTTGATTAGCTATGTGTTCTTGAATTTATTTTGTTACCTTGATTTTAATTATATCGTTTGATTTTAGTGTTTACCTTTATTAGTTGATTTACTTACCTTGTTACCTATTTGATTTGATTGATTATCTGTCTTTGAATTTAATTCGTTACCTTAACTTTGTTGTCTGATTTGATGATTGCCTTTATTAGTTGATTTACTTACCTTGATAGTTACTTGCTTTGATTTTTGGTTATCTATTTTTGAATTTATTTCGTTACCTTTATCTTATCTGATTTTTATGATTGCTTTTTCGTTGATTTGCTTACCTTTCTTTTGACTATGATTTTTTTTTTGGGCCTAAGTAGACTAACCTTCGGGTTTTTTTCAGTTATGCTGGCTTTTCCTGCTTAGACCATTACCTTTGAGTTTTTTTTATACTTGAGCAATGTAACTTGTGTTACTTCAGATGTATCTGGATTTACTGCTCAGAGTATTAATCACTTTTCGGTCTAGAACTTTGTGACTTAACGGTTACATTACCATTTATTTGGGATATTACCTGGACTTGTCTTGTTTTTTTTCTCTTTGCTCTGCAGTCGGGGCAATAGATTTGTTGTAGGTAACTGCCTTGGCGCGAAACTTGATGGTTGCCTACATCAAATTGGTAAAGAATTTCTTCTGCACAGAGATACTGGTTGTGGTAAAAGCCCACAGAGTGCTGTAGTAAGGCTGACCTTCAGTCACTTACTACTGTTGTTAGCTGGAGCCGCCTTGAGAAAGTTGTTCTGCATTTACCGTTATCTCTCTCATGTTCCTGTGATTGCGATTTACTTTCTTTCTTTACTTTCTCTTACCGTTATTCTTCTCATTTACTTTTAATTTTAATTACCTTACCTTGTCTTTTAATTACCTTACCTTGTCTTTTAATTATCTTACCTTGTCTTTAATTTTCTTTACTTACCTTATTATTTAGCTTTGTCGATTTCATGACCTTTCTTGATTTTCCTTGCTCTGCATTATTTTATTACTTACCTTTTGTCCTTAATTTTCTCATTACTTAACTTTATCTATTTTGCTATTTTCCTGATTGTTTGTCTATCTATCTTTACTTATTTAATTTAATTTTTATTGATTTTTATTATTTAAAATTTAATGGAACAATCTATTGGTGGTCATTTTGAGTAGGCCCTGAGTATCCCATCGCTGACCGTGGCATAGTGTTTGGGGTGACGTATGCCTGTTATGTTGAATATAGGTTTATATTCTATTATTACTTAGTTCTGGTTGGTTCAATTTATTTTTGGCTTCTGGAAATTGTTCCAGTTATGTTATTGTATATATTAATTACTTAATTTTCTTATTAGTTTTTTTTTTCAAAAAAAAAAAGAAGCTTAATGTACTAATTTAATTTGGAAATTGGTGACATTTAAATTAGCTGGTGGTCAGTAATGTTTTGGCTTATCAATTTTTTTTTATGCGATACCTTTGAAGTTACTTTAATTTGCTATAGGTTAGCTGTAGGGTACACCCGTACGTCACATAAGTGCTTTGAATTACCTACCTCAATTAATTTATTATCGTCGGTTAACTTCCTCTAAGTTTCCCTCCTTTTGAAGGAGAGGGGGAGTTGTAACAGTTCGATTTTGCCGATTTTAAAATTTCATTTATATGCCGCATTTAGGCAAAAATTATGCTGTATTTTGCACTAGTCGGTTTATTAATTCTGGCTTTAATAAGTCGCTTGAAATTGCCTCTTTTCTCAATGTAAAATTACCTATATTTTAAGTATAGATTAGCTATATATTCGTATTAGCTTTTAGAATCGATTGTGATTATCTATTTTAGTTGATAAGCGATGTATGTACCTTATTATTAAGTTAACTTGGCTTTGTCGATTTATATTTTTAAAGAATTCAGTTAGCCTGCAAATACGTTGCATTTGACTTATTGAACCATAATTTAATTTCAGTTTAAAAATTCTATTACCTTTTGAGAACCCTAGGTTGATGTTCCGGAGATCGTTTTTGGACCTCTGCTTTAGATATATTTCTCGTTCGGTACAGCGGACCAGTTTTTTGTAAGGTTTTTGCAAAATAATAGGAATGGGCTAGGTATCGCGCGTTTTTCATTCTCGGTTTAGATTTCTGAAGGTTTATTATTTCTGTCAAAGCATTTCCTAGCCTTTCTGGAAGAATGTAATTTTAGCTCACTACTCGTGGCTTCCGCCGTCATTTATCACCATAATAAGCGAGAATTAAGGCGATTATTTTCTTAGAATTATTCCTTGTATCGAAACACTCGTTAAGTTTTCAGCCCATGACTACTTGTGTCGCCGTATTTAATTTAAGGCAAATTGACGGAAGAGGGAAGGAGGTCTTTTTTTAGTTTTGCTCGCCTGGGAAACGTTTGCCAGTATAGCGAGAAATTGCACGTTTTGCGTATTGTGAAATAATACAACCCTTTTGAGGGGATATATCGTGCGTTTCTGTTTGTGTTTTGACACGACCGATTATTCGGGCTCTACAAGCTGTACTAGGTAAGCATTTTCTCTGGATTCCTCTTTCTGTGGCCTATGAAGCACTTGACCGCCATTTTGCTAAATTTTTTTTATTTCCATTATTTATAGCGGCTTCCACGTTCGTCCCATAAGACCGAGACCGTCGAATCTCCTCTAATATACCCTCAAGTCCGAATCTGAGGTAAATATCGCTACCATTTTTGCCTAAATTAATGAAATTGACTGCTTATCTACCTTTTATTTTTTTTTGTGCACATAACGCCATTTGCTTTTCCCATGTGTTATCTTATCTACTCCATTTTACCTGATCCGAATTTTTATTTTAATGCAACTTTAATTTTGATCATATGGGGAAGTTATATATTCTTTTAGGGGTGATTCATATCTATCTTTTTATATTCAAGTTGCCGGAACCTTAATATCTCTTTTATTTGCTTTATTGCACTGTAAGTCCATGGGGTTTTTTTGTCTGGGAAAATTTGTTTTATAAAGAAGATGTATTTATGCAAAGAGGGAGGGGGTCTATGATTTTTTATTAAAGTAAGGGGGCGTCATTTAATGCGTACTGGATTATTTCAGGGTCCTTCTGCTGGGCCAGAGTTTATTTGGAGGACTGCAAGTTCTTCTACTGGGCAGAAATTTACTTGATCAACCAACTCCTTCGGCTGGGCCAGTAGTTCACCTGGTGAACCAATTTCTGCTGCTGGGCTAGAACTTCTGTTGCTAAGCCAGAACTTCTTCTGCGGTGTCAGAACTTCTTCTGCTGGGCAGAACTTCTGTTAAAGAACTGCTGTGGTTCCCGCACTAGAGGCCATCGACAGAGTTCGACGACGGGATTTGGGTATATGTTTTATGTTTCATTGTGTCTTATGTTTAATCTTCGCTTACTTTTATTGATATAAATCACACATTGAATTGAGGTAGCTCATTGATTTTAATTAATTTAATTTACATTTATTCACTGGTTTATCGGATCAGTTAATCAAATTGCTTTGATTTGTCTTCTCATTTTAAAAGATAAGTGCGGGCTGGATAACTTCATTCTTTTCATTAATTTTTCATTTCATTAATTAGTCGGCAGATATAACTGCTCTGAATTTTATCTTTTTATCATATGAATCAAGCTAACCATATTTTTAATCTGATCTGGTGCTTTTATTAACTTCTCAAGTTTTTTTTTGATCTAATCATTGTGTCCGCTCATTGCGGCGTATTATCACCATCAGTGCAGCTATTAGCGCACGCATACCTAGTTATAAGAAGCTTAGTCTGCGCCAAGTGATCACTTTGATAAGTAGTTTAGTGCATTTAGTGATAAGGCATATAGAACTGAGGTTTTCCAACTGAATTGGTCTCCGTACGTACAATCTTCATATTGTACTCAGTTTATTTTATTAATTACTTTCAGTCATTTAACATTCTTTTGTCTGCTCAACCACCTTTTTTTTAATATAACCATTTTCCCCGGATAGATTGTTGCTGTGTTTGCAAAAAAAAAGGAATTTAGTAGCAAATATAGTGTCATTAAATTTTTAGATTGTTGTTTTCTTGATAGGTTAAGTTGCATGATTATAGTGCCCTAATTATTCTTATTTTTTTTCTGATATTCTAACTTTTTTTTTTGATAGTTCGAAATTAAGAACCGGTTAATTTTATGAGCGAATCTAGCCACTCGGTACAACACCTGCCGAGCTTTTTCCGTTTAGCTGGCTAGAACGGGTGGCGCTCAAACGACCCCACGACAGGGGCCGGGCTTTGTAACGCGACTCTCCGGGGCTAGGTTCAATTTTTTTAATTAAATGGAAAAAAATTTTTGGGGTTCAATCTTTAAAAAAAAACGTGTTGCAGGCTGCAATGAATTTCGGCTTTCAAATCTTAATATTGATTATTAAATTCCTATTTAAATAGAAACTCGAATTTCATTAAATTTAACTTTGAAAGCCAGACTTTAATGAATTTTGAAATATAATTGGTATTGTTTTGAATTATGAATCCAAGTTTTATTAAATTTCTAATTAGAAACCAGAAGTTCATTAAATTTTACTTTAAAAGTCCAACTTGGATGAATTATAAATTTCATTAAACATCCACTTCAAAAACTCTTAAAACTTACTTAATATTAAATATTTACTTTTATTTAAGGCATGCCCATGTGTAACCTTTTTCTCCCTGTCCGGGGGGGCACTACCACAAAAAAGGGTCAAGTCGAGTCAACACAACAAGGCGAGAATGTGCATGGCTGATTTCCACCGCAATTAATGAGAGAATATTACTATATATGATGAGTGCCTTATGTTTGAAATTTAAGCCATATTTACAGAACAATAATTAATAGAATAATAGAATAGATAAAACTTATATAGAATGGTAAGTAAAATCTAGTATTAATGAGTAATGAGTATATACTACTTTTAGACCGTTACAACGAGATATTATTACATTATGTTTCATCATCCTGACGATTATTCATCCCCATTACGCATCGCTTTTCACAGTACTAAAAACCAATTTGCCTGAATCCGCCTCACTAATAGCGATGACGTTGGCGAAATTCTCGCTCTAAATATCGAACTGGAAAATTCGGGAAATAAGAATTTCCATTTAATTTCCCCTAAAGGCCGCCTATCTATAGATTTTGCTAAGCCGTTGTAATAAACACGTTTCATACTTGATTGAATATTGTTACACGCTTATAATCTGGCTTTGTTCCGAACGTGGTATTGTTTGTGTATCACAACAGGATTCTGCTCTTAATAGGAGGCAGGGGATATTTTGGTAGGTGGTGCGAAAAGTACTATAAAAATAATTGCCAATAATTGATTTTATCAAATCAGTCATAATTTCACCACTAAATTAATACTAATTTATAGAACTATACTAGCGGTACATGAATCTTATCAGGATGATTGAGAAAGGGTCGAAGCTTGGATAAATACAGGTTTTAACTCTCGAGGTATTTATTCGTGATTGGCCGTAAACAAGCAAACTATATAATTGAATCAATCCAATTTTTTAAATTTAGTGGTTGGAGGCATCTCATGACTTACCTCAAGCTTATCGTATAGACTATAGAGTATAAGAGTCCCGTTTTGCATACGCTAACTTACATACATTACATAGGTGCTTTATTTAACTACACCATAATGTCAAGATGCAAAATCCGACCGTACCAGTGGAACAAATTGGCCCACGGCTGCGTTCATTGACATAGAGAGTTCACATCTGACTGCCGGCCGGTACAGACGCGAGCAAAAAATAGTCCGATAAAAAGTGTTCATTCGCATATTCCGATCGTTTATTCTTAACGTTATTAGGTTTGCTTTATAGTAAAGGCCATTTACAGCGTATTTGCTTAATTTTTCTAGTCGCCGGGGGCGTAACCCCGGCAATTTCCCCCATGGGGGACTACACGGAGGACGAAGACACTATGTCTAATGTGTCAATGGAATCTAACGCCGAGAGAAAGCTATCCGAAATTACCTTAAAAAAGATCCGCAATCGATGCATTAGCTTCGCCGAAATCTGTGTTCAGTGTCGCCTGAACACAGAGAGCTTGGAAAACATTGAAGAATTAAATCAAAATGACGCCAATAGACTGTCTAGCAAGATACGACAACACTTCAAAGACACTCACCCTACCGGAATTAAACGTAATTTACGTAATTCAACAGTATCAGCAAAGATCGACACGGGAAAAAAGAAAGCTAGCCCTACTAGCATACAAGGAGCCGAAACGGCCAAAAAGATAAAGGTCACCTTGGACGATCGGCAAAAGCGTGAAAAAATTGTAAACAGTTCTTCTTCATCCAAAGAAACACATCCCGATGTCCAAAAAACAAAAAGGCGGAGACAACTCATTGGCCCCGCCTCCTCCTCCAACTCCTGCGGCCCTGCTACCGAGTGGCGAGAAAGAGGGGTTTAAACTACCCTTTAAACAATTGCCATTTAAGCGCAACTTCACGGCGACAATACTAGATGTAGGGCAACCCCCAATTGAAACAAAAAATAAGTATCAACCCCTACAGGGAATCGACACGGAAGATGAGGACAACGTGAGCGTGGCTTCCACCTCGGCGTCGACCGGAGTAAAACGTAAAGCCACTAACACAGGCAGGGCTAAACCACCCCCAAAGCAGAAACCACCCCAATCCCGCCAGTTGTCATTAAGGGACGGCCATCCGATCACCGGCAGCTTAGAGATGATTTAAAAGCGATGCACATTACACGCTACCAATTAAAATACACCAAGAATTCGGTAATAGTCTACTGCGATAACGGGAACGACTATCATACCCTCAGAAGAACGCTCGAACAGGAGAGAACCGAATATCACACTTACGCGGAGACACAGGAGAGATCCCGAGCTTTTGTACTACGAGGCCTTGATGGAAATATCAAACCTCAAGATATAAGCGAAGCCTTGGGCGATGAATACAACATTCGACCGAGGAACATATACGAAATGCGCAAAACCCGCACCCCTATGTATCTCATCATCCTGGGAACAGATTATACAATCCGCAGGCTCAACCAAGAAGTGAAAACTTTAATGTGCGTCCGAATCAGCTGGGAGGCACGCCGTTCCAATAAGCCCGTACTGCAATGTAAGAATTGTCAGCAGTTCGGGCATGCTAAATCTTATTGTAGCAGAAAGGCAGCGTGCTCAAAATGTGCTGGCCATCACGAAATTATACAGTGCACCCAGGACTTTGTGAAGTGCGTAAACTGTGGCGGACCTCATCGGTCAATAGATGAGGAATGCCCGGTTTACGTATATAAACTCAACATTATCCAAACTACGGGATCTAAGGCCAAACCTGCCAAACAAACATATAAACCGGCACCACCTCCAGCAAACCCCGCTTGGAAGCAAGCGGAATTGATGAGCCAAGCTGACGGCCCACGGGGCCAAGGCCTAAGTAATGGCCACCGATCAGAAGAGGACTTCCAACGCCAATTCCCACCCCTGAGAGCCACCCGTCAAACCAACAGCCGAGACAACCAGGAGCATCCTAACATCCCTAATGTAAAACAGGTTAGTGGTACTGCTCGTGCAAACCCAAATAATACAAATCGTAATATGAATATCACTAATGTAATGGCCGATTTAAATAATGTAGTAAACAAAATTAATAACCTGGTCAATCTTGAACAGCTATTTCAGGCCCTTGATTTTTATGCTAATTTACTCGAAGAGTGTCGAGGCGATAAGGCCTCTATCATACAAGCCTCGATACGATTCTTTTCATACGAATATAACCGTTTCGATGTATAAATGCTATACATCGCTAGTTGGAACTGTAATGGAATCAGGTCTAAACTGGGTGAATTCCGTAATTTTATGCATACAACCAATTTTCAGATTGTTTTCCTCGTTGAAACACGTTTAGTTCCTGACTTCTCGTTCAAGATTAGGAACTATAACGTCGAGCGTTCTGATAGACCTGATAGAAACGGGGGAGGCGTGGCCTGCCTCGTACATAGGTCGCTCTGCTATAAAAGGTGTTCAAACCTCAGATCTCAAATAGAACACGTTTGTATCGAGACAGAGAGCGGTCTACGTATTTGTGGCGGTTACGCGCCCCCGGGTCTCCGCCTCACTGCACCTGACCTCTTTGCTTTATTACCGCAAAATAGAGTATCCCTGCTGATAGGGGACTTGAATGCCACGCACGCCGAATGGGGCGGCGTAACTAACAGCAGGGGTAGATTATTTAAGAGGATAATCGAGAACAATCTGGAGATGTCCTATCACAGAAGTCCAAATCCTACCTATCTACGTAGTGGCTCGTTCCTGGACATTGCTATTTCCCGGGGAGCGATTAGAACAACGCAACTTCAGGAAATCAATGCTTTAAACTCGGATCATTTGCCAATCAAAATTGGATTGTACTGCAGGGTCCCTGTATTGCCAAACGACACCGTCGTTTCGCACAAGAATATTGATTGGCGAGAGTTCCGAGCTAGGCTTAGCGAACTAACTATCATCCCTGAGCAACTAGTCACTGTCCCGGATCTCGAGCGAGAGGTCGCAACTCTAACATCAAATATCCAGCGCATCCGAGATGCTATGTGCCCTAGGGTGGCGACACGCCCATGGACAGAAACCCTTCCCGAACCAATCCTTGAACTCATCACATACAGAAACCGCTTTCGACGTAGATGGCAGAGAAACCGGACACAAATGGGATCCGCTCACATCAACGCATTAACGGAGGAAATAAGGGTTAAAATCCGGGAGCATCGCGACCAAACATGGCTCGCATACATAAATAGCGTGAGCAGGGAGGATGGCTCACTGTGGAAGTTGGCCAGGCGAGTCCGTGGAGGTTATACGCAAATTCCTGTCATTAAGCACAGGGGTCACGATATTATGAACGACAGAGGGAAAGCGGAAGCCTTCGCGGACTACCTGGAAAACGTCTACAGCGAGGCCCCTGACACCCTGCCGGAACAAGGACGCTACAGTCAAGCCGTAAATATGTTTAGACAACATAAATATCCTATCCCTCTGTTGGTGCTTGATAAAATAAGAATCACACCGGCGGAACTCCGCAAAGCGCTCTGTCATCTTCCGAGAAACAAAGCGCCCGGCTTGGATAATATTCCGAATATAATCCTTAAAAATGTTCCCAAGAAAACACTCATCCATTATATGCATATTATTAACGCGGTAATCCGGCTGCAACACTTCCCTCAACCATGGAAAGTAGCGTGCGTCATACATTTCCCTAAACCGGGTAAAGACCCATCACTGACTTCTTCATACAGACCTATATCCCTGCTAAGTACCCTTGGGAAGGTAGCCGAGGGGCTTATCCTGCCAAGGCTAAACAGGGTGGTTGAACAACTAAACATCATACCTTCCGAGCAATTTGGCTTTCGAGGCCAGCATGGCACTATCATGCTGGCAGCGAAGTTAGCCACCGATGTTTATGAGGGGTTCAACAATGGGCAGTCTACTGCTCTCCTATTGCTGGACATTGAGAAGGCGTTTGACAGGGTATGGCACGATGGGCTGCTCTATAAACTGCTGGCAAATTACAGCATGCCGCTGTATGTAGTAGCGCTCATTGAGTCATATCTTGCCGGACGTACCTTCTCAACCAGAATTGGCAATCAAACCTCTGGTAGCAGAAGACTGTTAGCAGGGGTGCCACAGGGTACCGTATTGTCGCCGCTACTGTTCAATCTTTATATAGCAGATATCCCGTCTCATCCTGATACCCGTAAAGCCCTGTTCGCTGATGATACAGCGATCTACTCCCGGAATCCTATAGCTGAAGTAGCAAAATCAAGTATTAATGAGCATATGGACATCCTGGTTCCATATTACATGAGGTGGAAGATCAACCTCAATCCTAACAAAACGGAACTGATTATAATTTCCCGCAGGAAGAAGAACATTGACGTTACCCCCCTAATATTAGGCAATACAGCCATTCTTCCAAAAAATAAAGTCAAATATCTTGGGCTAACTATCGATTCGAAATTAAACTTTAGCAAACATATAGAAACTGTCGTAGGGAAGAATGAGGGCATAAAAAAGGGATTGAGCCTCCTGATTGCAGGAAGGTCGTATTTGAGCCCTGTAAATAAACTCATACTATACCAAGCAGTAGTGAGACCAGCCCTGATGTATGGTGCCCCGGTGTGGTGTTCGGTGGCAAAATGTCACAAAAATAAGCTGCGAGTAATACAAAATCAATACTTAAGGGCTGCATTTTCCCTATCCCTAAGGGATCGTGTCCGAACGGAAGACCTGCATGCGTGGGCTAGAATCGAAACCGTCGATGAATATATCGATAACCACGCATGTAGGTTCTTCGAAAGGCAGATCCGGGGATCAACCTTAACAGCAAACATCGCCGATACCAGGTATAACCCCGAACGCCGCACCACTTACGGCACCATATATCGGGAAATAACGCTGTTTTACAAACAACTTATGCCCCCGTGATTCCCTAAATCCTTCAGGAATATAATAAAGCAATTAAAACATCCTTAGACTCATCGCTATTACACTTTTAAAAGCACCTTTTTAATAACTAAAAAGTCATAACTACCGCGGGTAAGCCGCGGCCCACCAGCCAGCTACCCGTGTTCGAACATGGGGGCGTGGCTTGCTTGAAGACTTTTTCGTACTATAAATGCGCAAACACCGCCGCATTTAGCTCACTTGATTTCTGCCTACGGGAGCGTCCATGTCTCCGCAGCTGATACCGCGGGACTTGACCCATATGCCTTGATATCATTACATCCATACAGGAATCGACTTGATAAGTCCTCAACATGTATATACTCTCTGTTAGATATAGTAAATGTTGTACAGTGTATTCGTCATTTTAAATTCTGATCGCCTGCTCCAATAGAGCATTTAAGCAGGGTTTTTACATAGTTTTCCCTGCATAAACGCCAGGTAATATAGTTACATACTTAAGAATGTACAACATTTTCTCTAGCTATTGCTAATCACGACACTGGCAATGACTTTGACGGGGTTGCCCAAGTAAAGATCGCACAATATGCAGTACCACTAACCCTAGAATTAAGTAGGCTTAAAACCAGCCCCCTACGGGTGCCCAACTGTTGGCTACGGTGCTGCAGCAACAGCACCAGGCAAAACAACAGTTGTTGTATTAGTATTTATATATACATTATACTTGGCATGCTTAACCTAGGCTAAGTGATTCAAATATGTAAATGTTAAAAGAAATAAATGTTATGTTATGTTATTGACATAGAGGAAGCATTTGATAATACATCAGTCCATCAGAAGAGCACTTCAATAGTAGGAAGTTGAGCTCCCAATTATAAGATGGGCAGAAACAATGCTAAAGAACCGCTTCGGGACTGCGTCAACAACAGTCACAGTGAAAGGGTACCCTCAAGGAGGTGTTCTCTCTAGTAGTGGATAAAATCCTTACCACGCTGAGTAGAGCTGGATTTATAGTTCTAGGCTACGCAGACGACCTAGTAGTAGATTTTTTTTTGCTAATAAAGGGCAAACATGGAGGCATAATTTCAAACCGCATGCAAATTGCCCTAAGAATTGGAGCGAAAGGGAGGGGCTCACCGTAAATCTTAGGAAAACCATTCTTGTCCCGTTTACAAAAAGAATGAAGTTAGAAATGAGAGCGCCCATCCTACACGGAACCCGTTAACTTTTTCCACCGAGGTAAAATATTTAGGGGGTCACACTGGACCGTAAACTTACCTGGAACAAGCATCTAGAAAACACCATGTCTAAAGCCACAGCGGCAATCTGAACATGCCGCAAACTAAACTGCTGGACACTCGAACTTACACAAACAGATTTTTAGGAAAGTTCAATATCTTCACCAAGAAAAAAGCTTTTTGAACGCGGTTCACGGATTTCAAAAGCTAGTTTATTCCTGATTAAGCTGCATGACGTAAATTTCATATAGGACCATAAGGTTATGATGTACGGGGTGATCAATAAAGTCCCGCAAAAAATCAAAAAGTTTGTGTTTGTGACATTTCTGCAAAAAAAATTTTCGGTCGTTACAATATGGTTCGTTAGTAAGGTTATATCAATATCTCTAGACGTTTTTGTCAGTTTTTGGATTCAGGGCCCTTTAGCCTTGAATACACTATTAAACATCAAATTAGGGTACCAACATTTTAAAAATCTTATAACCTGATATTGGACTGACGGATCCTGATGATTTTTGCAGATTTGGAATACTCATTTCATGTAGATTTTCTATGGTTCCAGCATTTTATTTGAGGGTTGAAATTTTTCACATTATACCGGGTCAATAATAAACAAAAACGTGGGGTATTTTAAACAATTTCGTGTACCCCTCGTTTTTCTCTATTATTGACCCAGTATAATGTGGAAATTTCCATGCTCAAATAAAACGCTGGAACCATAGGAAATCTACATGAAATAAGGATTCCAAATCTGCAGAAATCGTCAAGATCTGTCAATCCAATGTCAAGTCATAGAATTTTAAAAATCTTGTTACCCTAATTTGATATTTAATAGTGTATTCAAGGCTAAAGGGCCTAAATCCAAAAACTGACCAAAACGTCACAGACACAAACTTTTTGATTTTTTGCATGACTTTATTGATCACCCCGTATATCATAATCCTATAGCCCTATGAAAAATTTACGTCATGCAGCTTAATCAGGAATAACCTAGCTCTTAAAATCCGCAAGCCGCGTTCAAAAAACTTTTTTCTTGGTGAAGATATTGAACTTTTGAAATTTGCCTAAAAATCGGCTTGTGTAAGTTCGAGTGTCCAGCAGTTTAGTTGGCAAGACATGGGGCCTAAAGCCAAAAATGGTATATTGGATCTACCAAGAGCAATGTCAACGTGTCCTACCGCAGCCCTAGAGCACAGATTATGGGTAATCTGTGCCACATGTCAGTGTGAAGAAGGAGGCGATTATCAGTGCTCACAGGCTATTCCAAATAGACAGATTCAAGCCTGGATATTTGACTGGTCACCTGCGCATCTTTGAAGAAATGAAACTGGAAAATGCCAGCAAACCATGTGACCAAATGAAGGTCATGTTGGACCTAGATGTCCCATTCGCAGTGGTTATTGATGACCGCCAATCATGGGAGAGTAAAAAACTACATCAGGCCGATAACGCATCGCTGTGGTACACAAATGGTTCAAAACTAGCGAAAGGAGCAGGAATGGGCATTTCAGGTCCAACCTATTTATAAGCATTCCAAACCGCTAGGCAAATATATAACCATCTTCCAAGCGGAAGTGCTTGCCAAAAATATATGTGCAGAAGAGTGTCTCACACAAGGACTTCACAGAAAGGATATCTACATATTTTCAGACAGCCAGGTAGCTGTAAAAGCTCTAAAAACTTTCAAGTGCGTGTCAAAGCGAGTCTGGGAATTTAAGCAAACGCAACCAGGTACCTTTAATGTGGGTTCCTGGCCTTAGAGGCATAGAGGGCAACGAAAAAGCAGACTTCCTTGCAAAAGAAGGAGCTGGAACACCATATTATGGTCCAGAGCCCTACCGTGGCGTTATGAAGAGCCACATCACCGAAGTACTAAACAAATGGGAAAAGACCAATTGTCGTCCGACTGGAGAAATACTCCAGAACTAAGACAGGCGAAAAGGTTTATCACCATATCTGCGAAAAGAGCAGAACAGCTCTTAGCCATGAATAGAGCAGATATTAGAACTGTCGCCGGACTGCTCACTGGACACTGTCCGGTAAAGTACCACCTAAAGGCACTAAGCAAAGCAGAAGAGGACCAATGCAGATTTTGCAATAATGCAACTGAAACCGCAGAACATCTACTCTGCCAATGTCCAAACGACCTCTGCAAAAGGCTCAAGTACCTTGAACGAGGGGTAAACCGCTGATAAAAAATCTGTACACCATTCTATATTTTTGGCAATACTGCTATTATTGCACTGTATTTTCGGTATTTTCCGAAAATACATGTTATTTTCTTGTATTTTCTCGTATTGTCTCGTATTTTCCGAAAATACATGGCATTTTCTCGTATTTTCCGAAAATGAATGGTATTTTCGTATTTTCCTGAATTTTTTTTAATTTATTTTCCGAGGTATTTTCTGCATTCTTATGTCTTTTTCGAGAATAAACTCGTTAATACAGTCTTCAATGTCGCCATTAGTAAAAGTAATTTTTCGATCACCATATTAAAAGTCATTTGTCTTCGAGACATAGAAATACGAAATTTTATTTGATTTATGATAATTATAGTATTGGGAAACCAAAATATAAACACATACTTAAATCAAATATATCTTAAATCGACACACATTGGTTGTAACTAAAATATTTTTAAGACTTATGAAATAGTTTTATTAGTATATACTCGCGTATCTAATAAACGTTTTCAAATTCAGTAATAAAATTTTAAAATAATGTTTATAAAACTGTTGTAAAATAGTCTTACCAAACATAATTATTATATAGGTATATTTATCACCTTGCTTATAAAACTTTTATTAAACTCTTATAATTATTACTCTCGGTATTACTTAAAGGTTTTAGAAAATACTCAAATCTGTTTTATAATGATTATTATCCGCGATGCTATTATAACTTAAGTAATATTCGTATGAAATAATTTTATAAAGTTGGGGCCTTTTCCGTGTTTTCAAGTACTAAAACGTAGTTTTATCCACAATACCGAAACAGAATTATTGCACTCGACGCGCGTTTCGCTAACCATGTTAGCATCATCAGGAGATGATTAAAACTGATGATTCATCAGTTTTAATCATCTCCTGATGATGCTAACATGGTTAGCGAAACGCGCGTCGAGTGTAATAATTCGGTTTCGGTATTGTGGATAAAACTCCGTTTTAGTGCATGTTGCCGAAGGTTCCAAACCACAACATAGTGTTTGTAAGTGTCATTTATGTTTGTTGTTGCGTTTTATTTTTTTAATTTTTAGTATCTTTTGTTTGATTGTGTTATATACGGCATGTATTTGTATAATGGTTACTTATTTTTGTAATTTTTTGACATGTCCTACACATTTTTATTGGACAAAAAATCATCTATCTATCTATCTATAAAAGTTTACAAAATATTTTTAAAATAATACTGTTATATTACAAATTCTTATATGACCATTATAAACGTATTTGTGCTACTTGGGTGTCTAATCAAAATATTTCTTAGAGTTTATATTTTTCAGGGATACTAAGCAAATCGCACCTTTTTAACTCAAAAGGCCCAGTGCCAATAAGTTCAATTGGCCCATAAAATATAATAGTCTAAGAGCTAGTGAACCATCCGAGTAACCCGTTTCCCACAAAGCTAGAAAATTTTTAAATTATGTTTTATTATCGGTCAATTATGAAAATACGAGTCTGGCAGGCATCTCGCGGTTGCGTCATCATCCCTTAAATTTTTAAAAATGTAAAAAAAAAATTTTTTAACCTTCTCCCACAAGGCTACAATTTTAATACGTTGTAATTTACATAAGTTTAACTGTAAAAAAAAATTGACAACCTATTTTGAGGGTTGCAAGTAAGTGCCAGACGATAGCAAAGTTGTCATGGGTATAGTAATTCATAACCTGCTCCCACAAGGCTGAAATTTTAAGGGCATATTCTATCAGTAATTTAAAAAGTAAATGTAAACAGCCAAACTATTTTGACGGTTGCAAGTCTCTGCCAGACGAGTATATAATAGTCATGACGCTCGATGGGAGTGCGAGCGTATCAGACTTGTTCGAGTTCCAATGTCAAAAAGAGAGAATACATCTATTGTGTATAGGCATTCCAACAGTAATTTAAAGGAAAAAGTGAGTGCTCATGAGATGGTGAGACGTATCTATATGAGCGAGTGAGATGAAGGAACCGGTAAGACCAGCTGGTCATTTAAAACGCAGTCAGCATCGGCACAGCTTATCCACTACCAGCTAGTCCTCTCTACCGAAATCGGAAAGTTGGAATGTCCACAGTCGAGTGCGCATCGGTATTTTTAATAGACGGTTAATTTTAAAATTAATTTTCGCTTCAAAATCCTCGGTAAATTCCTCCGAAGCTACGGCTATCGCCCTAAAAAAGTACGAAATTTCGGATTTTAATACAATTTAGCCATTTAAAATCGTTTTTGGCCATAAAAAAGTTTATTTTAAGTTAAACGAACTTTCAAAAGTATTAATCAGATGCCCAGACGTTTAAAACAATATTGAGTCATGGCCCTCTTCTAAAATTTGCACGACACTTTCCCAAATCAAAGGATGCCGCCGCAAGATGACTAGCTGGTAGTGAATAAGCTGTGGCAACGGCTATACATTATTTCTCGGCGTGGGACAAAGCTATTAAAAAATTATAATAATATTATTAAAAAATAATTTATTACTTATTAATTTTTACTACTAGTGTTAATTATGGAAGCAGTGAATATAATTTGTGTCATATGCAGACTTGATATTTGCCAAAAAACAACAAAATGCATTGTCATAATTATGTAGTTAAAAATAATTCAGTTGTTTCGATTTTTAATGATAACTTGTCTTGCATAAATCACGAAGAGGCAGACACAAAAATTATACAACACATTTGACATATCAATGAAGACAATCTCAATATCTTAATTAAATCATCAGATACTGATATTTTAATTATAATGCTTGGAAATATGGACAATTGCACATTTTGTTGGAATAATTTCATGCACTGACCGGTTGTGACTACAATCATTTTTCAAAAAAGGGAAAAAACGGCCTTTTTCAATTTTTAAGAAAAATTTAGAATATCAAAAAGCTCAAAAAACTTAGGAGTGCTTATGTAACATGGCGTAGCTGTGAAATTTTTCCAGTTATTGAAAAATTTGTCTGTAAAATTTAGGGCAGCAAAGGAGTTGCTGTTAACGAAATAAGATATAATAAATTTATGATCACTTATAAACCAAAAAATTAATGAATCATTTAATAAAAAATATTTAAATTACGATTCATCGAATTTACCACCGTGTCAGTCCGAATTACATTAGCATTTTCTACGCGCACAATATATAACGAGTATATGGAGTAATGCCAATCTTAAAGTACAACGTTAAAAACCAGAGAATAATGGATGGATTATTGATGATGATAAATATAGATATATATACAACCGGTGTGAGGGTAACACTGCTCTTTTACAATCCGATCAATCTAATAACATTGAGTCAGGTAAATAATAAGTTTCAATAATAAATAATTGTTATCATAAATAAACATTTATACTTAACATATAACTCTGTTTTTCTTTAATTTCAGTAATCCTTCATCGTATCTTCGTAATATAATACAGCATATTCTCTTTTTCTTACATTGGAACTCAAACAAGTCTGTTACGCTCGCACTCCCATCGAGCGTCTTGACTATTATATACTCGTCTGGCAGACACTTGCAACCGTCAAAATAGGCTGGCTGCTTACATTCACTTTTTAAATTATTGATAGAATATGCCCTTAAAATTTCAGCCTTGTGGGAGCAGGTTTTGAATTACTATCCCGATGACAACTTTGCTATCGTCTGGCACTTACTTGCAACCCTCAAAATAGGTTGTCAATTTTTTTTTACACGTAAACTTATGTAAGTTACAACGTATTAAAATTGTAGCCTTGTGAGAGAAGATTTAAAAAAAATTTACATTTTCAAAAATTTAAGGGATGATGACGCAACCGCGAGATGCCTGCCAGACTCGTATTTTCATAATTGACCGATAATAAAACATAAGTTAAAAAATTTCTAGCTTTGTGGGAAACGGGTTACTCGGATGGTTCACTAGCTCTCCTACTATAAGCCTTTTATAAACTGTATCTTGATCATCGCAACGAAGCCATATAAACTTATCAAGTTTGTACTTTTAAAATTTTAGTTTGTATTTTTCACTGTCCACTCTTTCTGTGACTCTTCCAATATGCCACTGTTGCTCGTAACTAACAGCTTAATATTTTTCCGTTTCGATATTAACATCTGCTTCTGATAAAGCACTCGAGACCGATATTTGCTCTAGATCTCCATCGTCTTCATTTGAATCATCGGAATCGCGATCTTTATCAGATGACTGGTCCATAGTTTCTCTCATCAACCGCTTTAATTCTGGTTTGGGTTAACCAATTCTGGGCTCTTTTTCTTTTGTTTTACCGGAGGGTTTTCCTGTAATGAACCGTTGAAGACGGTCTGTACTGAGCCTGCCATTGGATTCATCTAAAAGCAAATACAATGATGATTTTCTAATTATTGCCACTTTACTTTTTACTTTAACTTCTACATAAGGTGAATCAATGGAAATATTACTAATTGATGTCGAAAAATCTTTTAAATGTAATGATTCAAATTCAGCGGATTCGTCTTCAGATTCATAACAGTAAACATTATCTCGAGCATTATCTCTGAGTTCTTACTAGGTTTCATTTTATTTTGTATATTATTATTGGTCATTGACCTTAATTATTATTATAGTGAATAATATTAATAACAGTTACCTTTAATAATAAATATTTTAAATCGCCAAAAAATATAAAATCAATACCGAGATCAATACACTAACTGGCCAACTGCACAAACACCACGGAAACCTCGAAATGGCCTCCACGGAAACCGATACCAAGACGGAAACATAACCAGAGAGAAAACATCTCTCTGACATAACCTTATGTAAGCTTCAAACTTTAAACTCAAAGCCGAAAAATGCCGTTGCTGTGTTGCCTCATGTAGTTCCAAGGGTTTGGACGCCGTTACCAAACTGCATGTATTGCCAGTATTTTCCATGTATTTTCAGTATTTTCCTTGCATTTTCGGTGTTTTGCTTGTATTTTTCGTATTTTCCTTGTATTTTCGGTATTTTCTGTATTTTCGTTCTATTTTCAGTATTTTCTTTGTATTTTCACGAATTTGTACACCATTTTCGGCAGCGGTTTACCCCTCGACCTTGAAGGAGTGCATCTATCACCTCAAGAAGTAAGTCAACTACCTCCCAAGAAAATAGCTTCGTTTGGAAGAAGCCTAGGTCTCTTGGACACAAATTAAGCTGTAGTCATTCACAAAATATCTGTAAACGTAGCAATGCCGGGCGGCATTTTTACCGACCCTATACACGTCCAGCGCGTCAATTTAGTTACGCCTGTACTACGTACTAGTGCCGTATAGGGATAATCATAATTATTAATATTGTCTCACAGTGTAATGTGCGCGGTAATATGAGAAACCTTTGTGTAGGTAAATAAGATAAATCTCGATGAATGTCTTAGTATGATTTTTTCTCGTACCATATCATATTATATTTCGCTTATTATGATTTATATCAGAAGTTATCTATTAGGGAAGATATAATCTTTCGTCTATCCGTAATTAATTTAATGTTTTATCTTTTATACCGAATATTATCTCATTAATGTGCTAATGATATATTTCTGCCGTATTTTATCATTTATCATTTACTATAAATATTTACACGTTTAGAATTATAAACAGTTAGGTTGCCAGCTGTACTTAGAATAAATCGCTGTTCAAGTATCACGAGTTTCTCTAGCTCAAAGAAACAGTTTGCTTCTACGAACCGTCGTAAACTAATAGAGGCAATAAACGTTACTGGCGCAGTCGTTCGGATTTAGTTTTTCGGTAAAATCTACAAGATCTTCAAGGAAAACATAGTGCCATTTGGATAGTGTTTCATCCTGAAAACTGAAGATCTCAGAGGACTGAATATCCTCAACAACTGAGAAGTCCTTCCACACACTGGTGCCATTCTGGATGACCGAATATCATTCTTTAAGGACCAAAGGAGGATCCAGTTGCATTAGTAAGCTACGCGCTTGAAATATTTTTGATATTTTAAGGTAAGACCAATTTTCTCTTGTATTATCCCGTTTTCCTTCCTTTATCATATTAACCGTATAACTTTTTTTATTTTCTTATCGAATATTAAATTTTTGTTTATGCATTTATGCTCTTTTAACAATTATATATTTTTAAATTAGTTACTTTTAATGTCTAAGTTAAAAAATACAATTAAGAAAAATAAAGAGTATAGAGAACAATTTAGATTTAAACCATACGTTAGTGATTTGTCTGAAAAAGAATCCCTTCTTGATAATCAGTATAAGAATTTAGAGACCTCGAGTCCACGTACTGATATAGAACTAGATAATTTAGTTACAGATCAAGATTTTCCAAATTTTTCTCTTGATAGTAACCCAGTAAATATGACTGAAGTAAATTATCAAGAAATTAGATTATTTTTAGACATTATTCCTAAATTTAATGGTGAGCCTTGTGAGTTGAATAATTTTATTTCTACTTGCGATGAAGTTATGACACAATATCAGGCTAGTTCAGAAATTATAAAACGCTTAATTTTTAGAGCGATTATTGGTAAACTTCAGGGTAAAGCCTTAACTTTAATTTCTAGTAGTTAGATTCTTGGGATAGAGTTAAAGACCTATTGAAAATCAGCTTTTCAGATCAAAGAACATTTACTTGTCTACTCCATGAGTTACATTATTTAAAACCTACCCCAAAGGAAACAAATTATAATTTCGGTATTCGTTGTCAATATTTTCGAAGTTTAATTTTTAATTCAATCAATAGTGACATTTCTATGACAATTGAAGCTAAATGTGCGCAAATAGAAAATATTGAAAAATTACTTTTGGTTACATTTTTAAAATATTTACCTGGACAAATTCAAACCGGTGTTAGATTGAAGAATCCTTCATGCTTGGAGGAAGCTATGAGATATGTGATAGAAGAGGAAAATTTTATGTCTATGTGTAATGAAAATAGAAGAACACAACAACAGGTACCCAATCCTACTTTAAGAGCTCCAATGTCTCAAACTAACCAACAGAATTACACTCTTAGAGGAAATCCACAATTTTCCAGTGCACCAATGCCAAGTTATAGACCGAATTTTCCAAGTCAACCAATAAACATTCAACCAAGACACATACCGGAGAGAAAATATTTAACAAACCAACAAGTATTTGGAAAAGCCAAAGTAAATGTTTGGAAACCACGTGGAGAAGTTCCAAAGGAGACCCCAACTCCCATGTCAATAGTCACAAGACAAACATCAGCCCAACAACGTGATAACATAACACCTCAAAGCTCAATGTCAAGAAATAATCATCGATATTATCAACAAAGACCGGTATACTTACAATCTTCTTCCCCAAATGTGTTCCAAAGCCAATCGAAACCAACTTTTTATTCTGAAGAATTACATTTTACTAACGGGACAAAATATGGTCAATCTGAAGAAAATGATCAACACTTGATTGAAAATGATGATTTTCTATTCCCACCAGAGACCATTGATATGGAAGATATTTCAGAACAGTGGCAACAATCAGAAGAAATAGATGCTGATCAAGAAGAAAATTTTACTCTACCAGCCTCTGGAAACAAGATCACCTAGAGCTAAACAGTACAGACCAACGACGATTACCATATATCGTCATTAATGGGTTTGATAAACCATTGAAACTTTTGTTAGATTCTGGAAGTCATATATCTCTTATTAATCCTCATTTAGCCAGGGAATATTTTTCCAAACATATAATAACCAACCCAGTTACTATTAAAACTTCGTGTGGTCAACAGTTAGCTAAATATGAAGCACATATACCAGCATTCAAAGAACTTGAAACTGATGAAATAATTATTTTTACGCTTTTTGATTTCCATCCGTACTTTGATGGGTTAATTAGTTTCAGAGATCTCAGAAATATGGGATTTAACTGGAACTTACAAGAAGGATTTCTAGAAAGCAAAAAAGTCAAAATACCAGTATTTCAATGTTCACCAAGTAATTACAGTCTCTTCAATATAACTTTAAATGAAAACGAAATTTTGAAGACAAAACTTCCCACAAATGCAATGACAGATGGTGAATATTACATTCCAAAGCAAGAAATAAACAACCATTGCTTTATACCTGAATCCATAACAACTGTACAAAATGGGCAAGCTGATGTCGAAATATATAATGTACACAGCAACGATACTTACGTAAATTTAAAATTTCCGCTTCAAGTAGAACCAATTAACAACTTTAAAATATTCAAGGGCAAAATTGTCAACTATGAGCCTTATTTAAATCAAGGAGAAATTGAAGACTTATTAAGATTAAACCATTTGAACACAGAAGAAAAGAATAAATTAATTAAAGTTTGTAAGCAATTTTATACAGTTTTTCATAATTCAACAGAACCCTTATCTTCAACGACAGTTACCACTCATGCTATAAGAACAACCGATGATGAACCAGTATATGTAAAATCTTACAGATTTCCTGAAATACATAAGGAGGAAGTACAAAATCAAATTTCACAAATGTTGGAAGATGGAATCATCAGGAATAGTTCGAGTCCTTGGTCCAGTCCAATATGGATTGTCCCAAAAAAACCTGATGCTAGTGGTTTAAAGAAATGGAGAATAGTTGTGGATTATAGAAAACTGAATAATAAGACCATCCAGGATAGATTCCCTATCCCTAACGTAGATGACCTTCTAGATAAACTGGGAAAATCGCAATATTTTACAACATTAGATCTCGCGAGTGGTTTTCACCAGATTAAAATGCATCCAAATAGTATTGAAAAGACTGCATTTTCAACTAATGACGGGCATTTTGAGTTTCTAAGAATGCCTTTTGGGCTCAAGAATGCACCCGCTACCTTTCAAAGAATGATAAATGAAGTTTTGAAAGAACTGATAAACCGGATTTGTGTCGTATATATGGATGACGTTATAATATTTTCAAGTACACTAGATGAACACATTCATAATCTAAAACAAGTATTCACAAAATTGCAACAACATAATTTAAAAGTGCAATTGGATAAGTGTGAATTCATGAAAAGAGAAGTAGAATTCTTAGGACATGTAGTGACCCCAAACGGCATCAAACCAAATCCTCGTAAAATAGAAGCTATCAATAGTTATCCAATTCCTACGACACATAAGCAAATTAAGTCATTCTTAGGAATGATTGGCTATTACAGAAAATTTATTGACAATTTATCCAAAATTATAAAACCACTAACAAATTGCCTTAAAAAAGGGAAAAGGGTTGAACATAGTAAAGAATTTTTGGAAGCTTTTCAGACATGTAAAACTTTACTTTGTAATGATCCAATTCTAACTCACCCTAATTTTACAAAACCATTTACTCTTACCACGGATGCAAGTAAGTTTGCAATAGGATCAGTTTTAAGTCAAGATGGAAAGGCTATATGTTATGCAAGTCGAACACTCAACCCAAGTGAAGTTAATTTGTCAGTAATAGAGAAGGAATTATTATCCATTGTATGGTCCGTAAAATATTTTAGACCATATTTATTTGGACGGCACTTTAAGATAAAATCAGATCATAAACCATTAAAATGGCTTGACAATCTCAAGGAACCAAATTCAAAATTAATACGATGGAAGTTACAATTAAGTGAATACGATTATGAAATAGATTACATAAAAGGAAAAGAAAATTTCGTAGCTGATGCCCTGTCAAGAAACCCTACAGTATCATACTCAATAGATAATTGTTCTGTAATAAATGAAATAGGAGATGCAGATGACGTAATCCAACAATATGTTGAAAATGAACAAAACCTCTTGACTACGGTACACTCATCTCAAGAAGCACCCTTACTAGGATTTCCATACTCAGAAACTCCTTTAAACCAGCATAAGAATCAAATGATAATAAAAGTATCCGAATCATCTCCAGTACCACTCCACATAAAAGAAAAATTATTCAATAACAACAGATATTTTGTAAATCTAAGGAAAAAACATATAGAAAATGATCTACAGGAATTTATGGCTAATCTAGTAAACAATGTAACATATTATATACATTTTCCTGATAAAACACACGAACAGTACTTTATTAGAATAATGCAAAACAAAATTGAAAATTTAAAATCTAAACTAATAATTTGTCCAACAAAGCTAACTGATGTTACAATTGAAAAAGACCGGCTAGACAAAATAAACTACCACCATGTTTATAAAACAGGCCATCGTGGAATCCGAACTACAATTGAGTCAATAAAAAAGAATTACTATTGGCCTGATTTAATCAAAGACGTTACTAATTACATTAACAATTGTATAATATGTCAAAAATCTAAGTACGAAAGAACTCCAAATAAATTTGAATTTCAACCAATTCCAATAGGATCCAAACCTTTTGAACGGATTCACCTAGATAGTTTTTCAGTTTCAAAAGAAAAATTTTTAACCATAATTGACACCTTCTCAAAATTTGCTCAAGCTTATTCAATAAATGGTGCAAACGCCACCAATATCTTAGATGCTTTTTTGATTTTTATAACTCATTATGGAATACCAAATACAATAGTTTGTGACAATGGAACAGAATTTCAAAATCTAGCGTTCCAAAATTTCTGCAAATTGCACAAAATAAATATTCACTATACAACACCAAGAAACCCTAATTCGAATAGCTATGTAGAAAGATTCCATTCTACAATATTAGAGTACATTCGTAGTCAAAGTCAGCAACATCCAGAGGACTCTTTAAACACGCTAATGAAGTATTCGCTTTTACATTATAATAATTCTACGCATTCAAGCACAAACTACACACCTTTTGAAATAGTATCGGGACATTTTAACTGCAAAAATCCTTTTGATATCGAAGAAAGTGATGTAATTTCAAAATATGTTGATGATCATAGAAACAAAATGACGGAGACATATAAACAAATACATACACAAATACTGAACAAAAAAGATGAACATTTAAAAAAAATTAATTCTAATAGAACTGAACCTTTTACCATATCAAAAGATGATCAAATTTATCACAAACAGCATACCCGAAATAAACTAACTTCAAAATTTGAT